>BHFT01061611.1:0-31587 GCA_004320025.1 Laticauda laticaudata
TGTACGTTATATAACGTGGCCCACTCAAATTTTAGCACGGTAACACTATCCATCCAGTTTGTTCCCCAATCCGCTAATACTAATACTAAGGTCTTCGCCCCAGACTGGTTAATGGTGTTTTCAAGTCATTCGTCTAAAGGGGTATTATGCTTTGTTCACCCGTATACCAATACATGAATAGTCAACATTTATTCCCTTCGATGTGGGAAAAGTCCTCACCATGGGGGACAGATATAGTCACAGAAAATGTACATGGACCAGGCTGTCGCCGGGGTTTAAAAACTCATTCTACTCTTTTGTGGGGCTGCGTCTGACTGTAATGATTTGCGAAAGGCTATTAAATGTCAACCCCCTTGATGTAGTGCTACAATGATGTAGCTGATGTTATGGATGATTATTGTCTCACAGGCACATACGAGGATAATTGCTGGGAGCTCATCACCATGAGCTACTGTCTAGCTTTATCCAAGGATACTTTTAGGATACAGGAAACATCTAGAAAAAAGGACAAACTAGTCATCTTTAAAGGTCCCAGATTAGCTTTGGTTTATATTGGATCATGAGAACAACGAGAAGCGCGTACATTTAGGCCTCGGTGAACCGCAAAGAAGCCATATTGTCAACTTCCCTCATACCAAACACATAGAGGAGATACGCTGAGAGGGTTTCTTGGGCGTAAGGTGTTATGATTACTGTGCCTTGATATGGATTTCCAATTTTAGTTTAAATTAGCAAAATCCTTATAAGTGAGCCTACCAAGTAGGACGCTAGAATAAGGAATTCCTACAATGGGTAAACGGCTGTATGAGAGTTAGTTTCCAAATACTTAACAGGGCTCTGTTGAAGAAGGCTCCAAGTCTAGGCTCTTCAGGACGTTGGAAAAACATTTTAAGGCTGTTTGTAGGAGAACAAAACAGAATGGGCCCGTAGGGGTCTTACCCAAATTTGGTCGGTCCCGTTACCGGTACCGCCCCTTGGCAATATCTTCTCTAAACATACTCTCAATAGGTGTATGCCACAAGGGATGGCCTTGATATGACCTTGTTTTCAAAAGACATTGCGGAAACAGCACTTCTCTAGACACACAGAAGCAAATAAGTTTGAGACCTTTGGTCAACGCCTTGTGTTTAACGCCACATTCTCTTGAAATTTATACGAGAACAAAGAGGCCACTTATTGTGTCATAACTAACCCTCGCATTTGAAATTCATAGGATTAATAACTCACAACCCTAGATTAACATTATCAAATCCACCACTTGTGTCCCGTTAGTCTCTAATATCTAATAACTGCGGTTACCAAATTACGTTGAACCCAACCCATGACTTGCATGCCCAACAGGTATACTCCATAGAGGAAACACTGCTAGCCCGCCCTGACATCCGTATACTGATATCATTGCATCCCCTATGCATCTCAACCCTGGTGATGTACATCTATTTTTAGCAGACTGTACGAGTTACCTAACAAGATGCCGAGGAAACAGAAAGCGGCATAGGTTACGCTGTAGTTTACTTTCGATGATGGGTAGCGGAAGTCCCTTCCCAGTGGGCACAGTTAGCAGAAATTACATGCATTAACAAGGGCCTAGAGATGGGCCAAGGGGTGTTAAAGGTCAATATTTATACTATTGCTAATACGCGTCTTCCTCACTTCTCCATGGTCTGATCAACAAGAAGAGACTTATCTACTGCAGGAGGCAGAGCTTTAAGTATGTCCCATTTTACTTCTCTACGAAAGCGTTTGGGCTCCACAAAAAGTGGCGGTCATGCACTGCCGGGGGCATCAGAAGGTGGTCACAGACATCAAAGGGAGAAATGAAAAGACAGATAGATGGGCACGTGAAGCGGCCCATAAGATGTTAAATTACCTCTCTAACCGAAAGAAGTTCTTCCCATTATGCGACGGCAAGCTGATCATATACACGCACAATATTCAAAAAAGAGAATGGCACAGGTGCTTTGAAAAGAGCAGTATTGAAGCACACGTTTCTATAAGGCGATGTGTGGGTGGTATTTACCATGACCGCTCAGAATTTGGTCTTTAATACCGAGCACAATGGCTGGAATATACCCAACACTACACATAAGGGAAACCACTGGCTTTGAACTAAGGCTCTGAAAAGGGAACTATACTCACATAAAGCGAATATATGCCTTAGCTAATATACGGCAAACTATTTTGTACTAAGGTGTGAGATCATGTGCTGCTATTATACCACTAGACCCGAGGACCAAACCACCTCCAGGCCATCAACCCAGAGGTTGTTACCACTAGGGCCAATTTGCATCCTGATAGACTGATTTCAACTGACATGCCCGCTGGTGGCCCATACAATGGATACTAGTTTTGTATGTAACATTATACAGTTGGCCTGAATGCATTCCAGCTGCACCAGAACGGGCTGCCGAATGTTGCTGTTAGGCATTACTACACATATATATATACTTATCCTCATATCACAATATCTCCCTAGTATAGAGATTACCGTTCTAGAATATTTCTGTGCCATACATGTACCACTGAGTATTAATTCACAGCAGCTAACTCACAATTACCAAAAGTGCTTGGGTAAAACTTGGAACCTTCATTGCAGTTCTATGCAGCTTCTTGGTAAGAAGGAGAAAGGCTAGCGATATAGAATGTAAAGAATATAACTTGGTCAAAAATTTGCAGGAACCTTACCTCAATGGATAGTCGATGCCTTGTCTTTTGAGCCCAGTAGACTGTAGGCTGTGCCCCTCAGAAAGAAATCTCGCTGTTCTCCATTGAATTGTTATATGGTATGAGTCCTCCATTTGCTCACCTAAATTTCAAACCACAGAGTACACAATTTGATACATGCTGATTCAACAACTCTCAGACGACCTTTGATGAGACAGTCTCCATTGATAAATTACAACACATATACTATTAAACTTGTAAACGGACATAGTCTTTGGTGAGCCTCTCCACTCAATTAACATTACACCAGGACATGAGAGGTCTGCTGTTAAAGATGGAAATGAAACAATTAGTACCGTTAGGCCCAAAGTGGAAAGGACCCTACACTGTCGTTATGTGTTCTCCCCTTGCTATTAAGGTAGCTGAAATAAAACCGTGGATCCACTGGTCCTGAGTTAAATTAGCTGCACCTACTTGCTGGAAGGTAGAATCACATTTAGACGACCCGTTAAAGGTGACCTTGTGGAAAGAAAAGAAGAGGACTTTATCTCCCTTTGTGGTGACACACCAGAAGCTGTCCCTCTACCAACGGGAGAAGAAAAACAACAGACCCTTACAGACGTTACTCCGGAAGCTAACACCCAACGTACGGGTCTTCCCTGGAAACTCAGATCAGGCACATAACACAGAGAGTAACTGTCTACTTGAACACAGATTAACAGAATATTTTGTTGGTGAGAACAATAATAAAACATGGACATTTTTCAATCTCCTGAAAAAATTTATTCAGGATTGGAAATAATAATAAGGATCTCCCCCATTATGACTTCCCATTTTAAGTGATTATTCATATATATTCCAAATAACTTTTGTGTGACACCAAATTCTAAGATGAAGGACATTCTTGAGGACAAAGGCTAATGCCATTTGTGGCCCTCATGACATGAATCTCTTTCAGCTTACTTTTAAAAAAAGAAAATTCCCATTTGTAAATTTAATGATATTGTCAGACTAGTTATAAATCAATACAGAATAAATTGATTAAATACATAAATAGTCTCATGAATTGCAATGCCCCAAATTCAATGCTATATCATGGTTGACATGAACATTTATCAGGGATGTCCATTCAAAATGAAATAATTTTGTTATCTAATTATTTAAGTGCTGGTGAGTTAAGCACATGCATATAGTTCCTGCTGGCATCATTATTAATGCAGCACTTAAAAGGAATTTTTGGCTGGGCATACTTACTGTTTTAGAAGGTCTTATTTAGTCTGGTAGATAAATCCAAGCTGCATTTTATCACATACACACATTCATTCTTGACTTAAATAATTTCTTTGATTAAATGAAACTAGACAACCTGTGACCAGCTGGGTCATCCTTTCAGAGATATTTCATTACATAAACAGAGACACCGAATGACCATAGGCTGACTGATTTATTTTAATGTTTTAAAATGAAAGAAAATGTAATGTTATTAAAGAAGAAAGATCCATAGCAAGACAAATATCCATGACAAAAGACAATGGATGTTTTTGATTACAATACTTGTAATGATTGTCATTCTTTAAGAAAAAGGTTTTAGTTTTTTCCATTGGCTTAAAGCAGTGTCCAGCTGACCATGCTATAATACCAGCTTCTCCAGATAAATCAACACATTCTCCATAATTTGTTCTCACTATAAACTTTATGTATTATGACCGCAGTGTGATTGGATTGAGAAATGGGTCCCCTAATTCTTGGAATCATGTCAATGTCATTTTTGAACACACCAATTTTTATCATCCATCTACTCTTAGTGTCCCATAGCCAGATGTATCTTGTCAGAAGGTATCCCAATTGCTCTCTTGTCCTTCCTCTTTCTACATGTAATATAGGCATGCACCATTTCCCTTCCTCTCATGATCCTCAGGAGGTTCCCACTGCCTCCTCTCTGCTGACATATGGAACTGCCTGCTACTTTGTTAGGCCAATAGAGTATAAAAAGATATGAACCAGGAGGAAAACTACTCCCACTTCCCATTCTGGAATGTTTCTGAAGGGCCCAGGGAGGAAGAGAGCTTAGCCATGGACCGCTGGTGTCTCCATCCAATTCTACCTGGCCATCAGGCATTCAAGTTGCTCATTTCCTTCCCTCATTGACTACCACCATTAAGAGATTTCAAATTTTTGTCTTGTTCCAAAGCAACCAATGGCTATTTGCTTCTCAGGCCATGCTGCCAAATGACTGGGCACAGGGGACAATGGGAGGCCAGAATGAAAGTAAGAAGGCACCCTTCTCGTATTCCCTAATTTAATTTATTTATTTATCACAGTGTTGTATATTGTTATTCATACATTAGTTTAGAATCACTGTTGAGTTGTAGGAAGCTGTCAGAAAAAGTTTAAAAATAGGATCATGTGAGCTGAGATCAGGCCCTATCTATCTGATTTCTAGAGGCTGACAGACAGGCTGAGCTATACTCAGTTTCAGACTAGGAAGCAGTTGGAAAATGAAACCGGAAAATAAGGCAGAATGGGCAAGGACTGTGTAATATATTTGCCTGATCCCAGAGAGATTCAATTTCTACTCCATCTATATCCACAGCAGCTCGTTTGGTGACTATCAGCCCAATCTACTTCACAAGTTTGTTTTTAAAAAATGTAGGAGGGTGGAACATTATGTACATGTTTTGAGTTTCTGAACAAAGATGAATATAAATATATATGCATGTTATGTGCCAAAGAAGGGACAAACAATGCAATAAAAATATCCATCATTTCTTCCTGTACAGTGCCATAAAGTTGTTGCTTTTTTAAGAACTACACTAACTCTAACCCTAATTGTTATACTGCAGCATTTCACCCAGTTAAAGAACATGACAAAGAGAGTCTTACTAGTATATAGATAGATACATGTATAATGCCATGTAAAATAATGGGAATGAACCACATGGATGTTCTTTTGATAGATCACTAATAGTTCTAACTTTACCCATCTCCAGATCTTTCTTATTTAAAAAAAACATTCCTTCTAATGCTTTACTTTATACATACATTTGGATAGACCAATGCTATTTACTTATATTATTCACTGATAGGTCAATCAAAAGAAAAAAAAAAACGTTACCTCCTGACTACCTTACCAAATGGACTGCTGAACACCCAGATACAAGTAATGAGATAGATGGCCCGACACAAAACGTATCAGGTTTTGACATTCCTTCCTCACCAACATTGGTCAACTCTGAACAGGATCCGTGCCCAACATGGTGTCTGCCAAGACTCAAGTGGGATCTTGTCTCTACCCTTCAGTGTGACTGCGGTGCTCCTTGACAAAATATCCATCACATTGTGTCCAAATGTCCATCAAGAGCTTACAACCAGCCCAATGTCTGATTTTTTTCCACATAGACCACCCCCTCCTTGATTGACTGGGTAGACTGGACATTAACATTTATACTACTATAAGTCCATGTATTTGCTATATGTTAAATAAATAAATAAATAAAACCTCTTGAAAGATACACTGAAAAAAACAAGGATTTTTTAATATTTCTTTTCATATTTATTCTTAATATTTTCTTTGATTTCATTTCACAGTGGTTTTGGTTCTTTTTTATCAATGAGGTTTGGGAGTGATCTTCTCTTTTGATGGTCTTTGTGAAAACAATGAGAATATGCAAACAGGTTGGCCTTGGAACTTGCACATGAGCAGTTTATGATTTTGGCCCCGGTGAGCTTTTAGTTATTTTGTTGCTGTTAAAATGGAGCTTTTCCATCTCATTATGCAAATAGTTTTAGTTATTTAGTTTTTGTACACTCTATCTTGTGATGTCTATGCATATAAGCATCATTTTCTTTGTTGGAATAAATTGTAGTAATAAATTGCTGATTGCAAGGGATTTGCAGAAATTGATAAATCATTTTCCTGCTCCATTTCAATCTCTTAGGCGATATAGTCCAACTATGTTTCCCTCATTAATATTTTCAATGTTTTCATCCCATCCTCTAAGACAATACATAACTTCTAGGCAGTGCATTTTGCTTGCATATTCTGCTAATTTCATATTACATTTTATTAAAATTCCCCTCTTCTGTATCTATGGCTGCAGCATAAACTTGAATAATCATCATATTAAAAAGCTGTCCTCCACATCTAATTGATATTTGTCCATTGACTGCATTGTGCTTATGTACTATCTTTGCTATATCTTTCCTGATAATGAAAACAATATTGCTCCTTTTGGAGGTTCTTTCTCTCCCTCCTTCTCCCTTCCCCTTCCTCCCTCTCTCTCTCTGTCTCTCTGTCTCTCTGTCAGTCTCTCTTTCTCTCTCTCTCTCTCTCTCTCTCTCTCTCTCTCTGTGTGTGTGTGTGTGTGTGTGTGTGTCTGTCTCTCTCTCTCTCCTCTTTGTGTGTGTGTGTGTACCACATTATATTTTAGGCTGAAAGTTTCCAATTCCAGCCTTTTTTTGACACCTCAGGTGTACAGTTGATAATTTTATTTTTCATAATGTACAGCTGTCCCATTTTCATGGTTTTTTTGTTTTCCATTTTCCCACCATAATTCTATTCTAAGCTGTAATTTCAGCTTACACCCTGAAGACTTTAACTTAGCCAATACAATAAACACCATGAATATTCTGAATGATCCTCTTTTGGTGCTCAACAGCATGTCATCCAACCTGAGGAGGTCTGGCACATTACTGTTAATCACTTTATTTTGTCTGTCTGGTTTTGTTTCTAAAATAACAATAGATTAGCATTGTGTTCTCCATGCAGTATGAAATAATGCCTTTATTGTTGTTACAAAAATGATCATCCATCTCCAACATCTTTCTATATCACTGCTACCAGACACAGGTGTTAAGGCTGTTTGCCTTAACTAGACAGCTGAGATGACCTTCATATCTTGGATTCCTTTGTGGTAAACATAGACTCTTGATGTCTATCTGCATTCTTTATTCATCCTTCCCAGGAAAACACACTTACCAATGAGACTGCACAATGTTTAAACTGAGCCTAGGAAATAGTTACAACAAGCAAGCTAAACATGTGTTCAATTGTAGTGTAGATCAGCCTTTTCCAACCTGGTTTTCCCAAGATTTATTAGACTTCAACTGAGTCAGTCATCAATTATGGGAATCCATCTGGGACAATTGGAAAAGCCCAGTTTTTATAAAAGTAAATATAGTTAATTTAATCTGCGCATTCACTGTCTCCAGTGATACCAATTATATATAAGGTTGCCATGTAGAAACTACAAGTGCCATGTTGGCTTTTTCCTTAGTTGATTTGAAAATGGAATTGAGGCAGCTTCAGCCACCTAGGCTGAAGAAAACCAATGTGAAACAATTAAGTGTTAAACCTTTCTAGAACCTCACTTAAGAAAAAAATGTTATTTGGGTCTATGGTCTAGAAATTGGCAGACTTTCAGTTGTAAAAATATAGTTCTGCCACAACATATTTTCCCTAATGAATGTTCCACTGAAAGGGCCAGTATTACTGTTCAACACAACACTGTATCCAAACTGACACTTTGCCACAACCACAATATTTACAGGAAATGTGTAACCAGTTACCACTACTGTTGCCAAAAGAGCAAATAGAACTTGAAAACAGTGAAGTTTCTCTGTCATATAACTTTTGGTTTGTCTGTAAATTCTTTTAGCTTTTCATGTTGAGATCACTTCTGTTCACAAGCTAATTACCTCTTCAATGCTTTTATAAGGAAACTACGAAAACTGAAGGCAACTGAAGATCTGAGAAAACATCTGAGAAAACAAAAATAAAAATAATGCTTGGAAATAGCACATATGAGCAGGAGTGGAATTCTACCAGTTTGGGCGAACCCCTTTTTCCGATGATCACCTGGTTCCAAACCAGTTTGCTGTGATGAGTTCGCCACCCACCTCTGCTCTTTCCTATGCTTTATTTTCTTTATTTAGAGCACAGCTAATTTGTACCGCAGAGCAGTTTGCCACTCATCAGCTGTTTGAGTCACAGAGGCTGCAGTTGAGGGTAAATATGGGCTTTTTAAAAATGCAGAGTGTGCGTACCATCACCAAACTGGTTGTTATACCAGTGGAATCCCACCCCTGCATATGAGTTACAGAAATTCAAACAATCACTAGATGACAGAAAAGAGATACAATCTCTGCTTGCTGACTGTTTTATCAGTAACTGTTCAAAGTTGCAATGATGCTGTCCCTGTCATGTGATTGCCATTTCAGTCAATTTGCATTGGCATCTTCTGACATATTGTCTTCACAGCAGAGAGATTGAAGAGGAAGATATAAGAAAGTAAGCAGGAACACATTGAAAGCAGTGCACTGGCAAATTGAAAACAGTTCACTGGCACTGCCAAGCAACTTCTGTAGGAAATCTCACCTGTGCTTGATCTGTTCCATCCTCAGAAAAGAGAGATTGGAAAGGAAAGGATGACAAGAGAGTAATAGGCAAACAAGGAGGAATACATGAGCAATTTTCTGCGTTCATGCTGCCACCATTGCATTGGTTTTTATATGTATTTCCCATTGTATTCCTATTAAATCTCTTGTAATGCCTTCCATGAATGAATGAATATAAACATAAACATTCCCTTCTTGTTAATGCCAGGAAGAATATTCCAAAGGGTAAAGGAGTGATTAAAAGACAAATAAAAGCTAAAGTTGTGAAACTGATTAGTTTTGTCAATTTTGAATGAGCTATAGGAGGGGTGAATGAAGAATGGGGAAAAAGAAAGCACAATCATGTTCATGTGATTTCCCATTTAGTGACTGCTTCACTTAGTGACAGAATTGCCAGTCCCAATTGTGGTCTCTAAACAAAAATTACCTGCATAAAAAACTTTCACACAATTAAAAACAAAGCAAATCTCTTGCCTTTTAGACATCCTTGCTATTTCTAGGATTTTCTTGGCTCCTTCAGTATCTTGTGAAGACATTTGTGTGAATGACATCACTCCTGGTGCCATCAGAATGTTGACAGCAAATGGAGAACAGAATAAGCCAATCAGCATTCCCATTAATTGACTAATAGAAATGTGCAAAATTCTTCTTTCAGACAACTCCCCATCCACAGAGAAAGGCGGGGGGAGAATAAACTGCTACCCTGATCCCTGCCTTTCCACAAATCAGAATGACTGAATCTAAGTTGCTTACTATGACTAGCATCTGACTAGAAGAATCACATTTGAGCTTGTTAAAATAATTGCTCATAAAGTAAGAAAAAAATAAGCCAGTGAAGTTGATTAGCAACTTACCAGAATTACGATGCACTTTGTGGATAAGATTTATTTGTAAAGTCTACCCAAATACCTTTTAGGTGATAGAAAGCAGAATAAGGAAGTAAAGAAATAAACTTTCCTCATAAAGTCCTCAAGAATCTCAGTTCTCCTGTAGCAAATATGGCCATTCCTCTTGTACTGCAGCCCAAAATAAATCACATCAGTGGTCTATGAACACAAATATGTGTATGTACATTCAAACTGGCATGAAATCAAGTGGAAATGCCTACAGGAATAGTAATGGTTGATTATTTATTTATTTGAGTTACGTGCAACCAATTTAGGGACAAGTTCCATACTTGGGATTTGAGTAACATCCTTGGAATCCCATATGGAAAAACTATTTAAAAAAAACCACCAGGATAATAACTAAATGCAATTTATGTTCAACTGATATAAGAACTCAAGGAAATCTGGCCCCTCGGTTAATTTAATTCAATTGGGTCTAGCATGTAATAGATTTCTGTTATTGGTTTTTATGACATATATCATCTATCTATCTATCTCTGTCTCTATCTTTATCTATCAGATAGATAGATAGATAGATAGATAGATAGATAGATAGATAGATAGATAGATAGATAGATAGATAGACATACAGAAAGATAGATAGATAGAGATATATAAAAAACGATGACTTCGGCTTAAAGATACTGAGCTCGTCAGCTAGAAAGTTGATAGCCCAGGTTTGAGGCCTGTGCTGTGCAACAGGATGAGCTCCTGGTTCCTGCTCTAGTTCCCGCCCACCTTTTCAAAAGCATGTAAATGTGAGATTAAGAGATATCACTTCAATGGGAAGGTAACAGTGATCCTTGTATAGCCATGCTGGACACATGACCCTGGAAAATGTCTTCAAACAATGCTGCCTCCCTTAGCCAAGAAACAGAGAAACTATCAAATGAAAGATATATATTACACAGGCACTTATTTATATTATATATCATTCTGTATGAATTTAATAACCCTTCTTTCTGGTCCGTTACCAGAAATACCAGAATTACTCAGTGCCTCACTAACTTTTGAATGGATTGTGCATCCACGTGAGGGAAGGCTGAATCTAAATCTTTTGTGATGGTTGACTGAAATGTTATTGGATATGATAATTATACTGCTGTAGCTAATGAGCTCCAGAAGTCTCCAATATGCCTATGGAAATACTATAGGGTAGAAATGCCAATGGAGGTATTTTTATTATTAGTACGACCTGAAATCAAATAAGATTTCTGTTTCAAGAAAAGTTTGAACCACCATGATCCAAAACATTATTTTCTTTATGTAGACAAGAATCCAAACTTAGATAGTCAATAGTGCAATTATTTAAGCTTTTACTTGTGATGAATGATGAATAGTTTGGAAATGAAACCTTTGACTGTCAAGACAAAGATAAAACTCAACATTTAAGAAGTGATGCTTCATCCACAGCAGAAATATATTTCTTCCTGTAACATGGCAATGATGTGAACCCAGAAGATAGATGAAATTTTAAAACTTCTTATTTTAACGCCAACATTTCTCCTTACTTGTCTAAAGAGCCATGACTCATTGTGGTATTTTTATGAATTCCTGATTCTAAATTGGTTTGTTCACATTATGAGTACATAGAGAATCCAGACACTGTAGTCAACTTTTTAAGGTCTTGGGCCAACTACAACACATATCTTTGTACTAGCTAGTTTTCTTTTCTTTGACTCTTTTGTCTAAGTTCTCTATTCTCTCTCCATCTTTGTAATCTCTTAAGAGTAAAATTACAAAAAAGGACTTAACCATTAACTTTAATTTTCATGCATTTTTCAGGAAAATTGACTCTAGGAACTTTATAAACAGTTTATTCAGGCATTCATTTTCTTCTTCATTGCCCTTTGTTATCAGGTTGCCTAAGAAAACTATGATGGTGCCCGAGAAATTTTCAGATAAATGTTTTTGCTTGTCTACTTTTAACTTCCAAGTATCTTTTTGGAAATTAATTTTGTTGGGGTTTTTTGGCCTTATTTATCTTTTGTCTAATGTATCTTTTACACATATATGATAGATTATTAGAAAAAAGAAAATAATTAGACAAAAGAGTAAAAATGAGGCCAAAGGAAATCAACATAATATATATATATATACACAAACACACATGTGTGTGTGTGTGTGTGTAAAATGTAGCCCAGAGCCCCTCTGTGAAGAAAATGGGTGATTAAGCTTAAATAAATAAATAAATAAAATATGTTCAAGCTCTTTCTCACCATGTCTAAGTTATTCCCATCTTATTGGTTGAAGGGGACCTCTACAAACTGCCTCCATAGGTCCAAAGCTCTATAATCCTGTGACGTTGGCAGCATTTAATAGTGGAGCTAATTTAGAAATCACAATAAAATTAGCCTATTATCTGTAACTCTACAGCTTCCTGAAGTTTGTGGTCAGTCCTTTTCTCATTTGTCACAACTCTTCCCTCATTCTCGCTTATGGTCTACAACTACCTTACAAGATATTTTGGATAAAATGTTTCAGCTTCTCCTTTCAGCAGTAGCTCATATTGTTTTAAAGACAAATTCACACTGTATGAAGCAACAATGGAGGTGGAGAAGGCATTTAATTGTTCTTCTTGGATGGAATGGGGAATAAAAGAAAGTTGATTATCTCATCTCTGCAACATCTCCAGCAATGTTCAAGATTGAGAGTTTGTAGAAGAAAAAAAAATAATGGAGTATCTTCAGACTGCTTTTCTGGAATTGAGCATGGAAAAGTGACCAAATTCTCATTACTGAGAAAGAAAATTTTGTTATGTAGTTTTTTTTAAAAAATTATTTATTTATTTATTTATCTATTATTATTCTGTCAGTTTTATTGTAACTTTATATTCTTCAGGGTCATAATTTTCTTGGAACCAATGAATTAAATACCACATTTTGTTGAAGTACAGTGCATTATTACTACCATTGAGTGCTTATAAACAACTTCTTTGCATGGTTGTATGCATTGTCTGAGTACAGACAAGTACACTATAGAGTTCATTTAGTGACTGTTTGCAGTTTCAATGGCATTGAAAAAAGTTACTTATGGCTGTTAGGAATGTAAGTCACTTAACAGTTAGTTGGGTTGGAAAATATATAAACTAGGATAGACATTTTAATACTGTCTCTTTAAGGGAATGCTAAAATTGTAATTGGGTATGGTTACTCAAACGGCAATAAGATAGAGCCAGAAGCCTGGGTTGTTTAGTCCGTTCCTGTCCTGTCCTTTTTCTGGAGAGTATTGCCATTCCTATTGACTGTTATTGATCATAGTTCATCTTGGATTTGATGTAAGTCTGTTACTGAACTGTTTTTGATACTGGACTTTGTTATTTGGATTATCCCTGGACTGAAAACTGACTGCTTTAATCGTGAATGACTTGGACTGTGTTTGGAGTTTGCTTAACCATTTTACTGGAAATAAAAACCTACATTTTACTATACAGTGTAGCTGTGTGCTATGTGTTATTCTTCACCACTCTCACTACCTTTTCCTGGTCACACTCATTCTCCTAACAGGGAATTACCTCAACACTGACCATTTTTCACACTTATGACTGTTTAAGTATCCCTGTGGTCATATGATCTACATTCAGATGCTTGAAACTGGTTCATATTAATGATGGTTGCATTGTCCCAGAGTCATGTGATCATATTTTGTGATTTTCTGACAAGTAAAGTCAATGGGGAAACCAGATTCACTTAACAACTGTGTTACTTATTTAACAATTGCAGTGATTCACTGAACAAATGTGGCAAGAAAAGTTGTAAAATAGGGCAAAACTTACTTGAAAAATTTATTATTTACAAACATAAATTCTGGGTTCAAATGTGATCATAAGATGAGAACTACTGTATAAACATTAGGACCTTCACTTCACAGCACAACTCCAGAAGGCTTTAATCCAATAAATGTTTTTGCTCAACTTTTAAACATCTGACAGTCTTTAGATTTTACTTGAAGGCATTGAAGTAATTTTTATAAAGATGCTTCTTTTACTGGTCCCTTTTTTGCATGTAAGTAGAACAGCATAGTAGTAGTCCCTAGTATGGTAGTATAGCATATGCAAATAGTACATCAGCACAGCTGCATTATTTTTAATATGAAAAGAAAAGAAAAGAAAATAACAGAAAATAATAGAACAGAAAAACAAAAGAAAATATTAGCACAGTCAAATTAGAAATCCAAACAACAACTACATGAAGATCCTGGCTAAAGTTAATGAAAGGAAATAAATTGGCAGATAACTCTAAACAAAAGTGACAGGCTATTGTAATAGATGTATTGATTCAAGACTGGCAAGATCTCCATTATGTACCTATTTAGAGCAAAAGGCAACAGTGTGTTTTTAAGTAAATGGAAAAGATCACCATGTTCAGGAAATTAATCAGTTATATTATATTCATCCATAGTAGTTTAGTTAAACTCTTTCTAGTCCTTCTAAGGAGCAAAAAGAAGTACCTGAAAAAATAATGCTATTTAATAGATTCATCTTTGCTTTGTTTTTTTAACATTTCCAATTCTATATAAAACTTTTTTTTTCTTCAAATGTGAAAATATTAGTGCATTCCTGTGGATGGGCCATAGGTTTCTTGCCCATACTTCAGCTATGAATTCATCAACATCTGACTGGCCTTTTTTGATGTTTCATTTCCCTTCAGTGGTTACAATATCTCTGGCTTATGATACATCTCTTAAATCCCAAGCAAAGTCAAAACAAGATTTCGTCATGGGGTTTTTCAGATCATGTGTTACTCACTGGTGGAAAAAATATATAAGTGAAGCAACTACAAACTCCGTAGATCTCATGCTTAAGAGCAATCAAGTAAACCTCCAAATGTAATTGTTAAATAACCTGGAAACAAGAGAGAAAAACATCATGTTCTGCATTGAAACTGGAAGTCAGATTTCAGTGTTGTATTTATGAAAGAATAGAATTGGGAAGAAAAGGACAGAAGATACAAGTCATCAAAGTCAGAAGCACAGATAAATGTGGTATGTGCTGAGGGACTGAATCTGAGAAGTAAGCAGAACCTTGGGAACACCAAGACAGAAGAAGGCAGGAATGCAAGAATCAGCAGTAGAGATTCTGAGGAGCAATTGTTTGTAGAGCTAAGGAAGCAACCAGAATCATCATCACTAACACACTGAATTAATACTATGACAAGTTAGCAGGAATAAATTAGCAATAGAGAATGAAGCAATAAGTGCAAGTTCAAGACATTAATATGTTAAATTCTAGGGTGGCATTACCTTTTCCATGTAGTTGGGTATTTGTGATAAACAATTGCCAGAATTGGCTTCTTTTAATCTGATATTTTTACAGTCTTGAATTTGGTTTAGCTTTTTCCTGGATAAATTTGTTGTTGTTTTTAAAAAATGGCTGCATAAAAGTTTTAGTTAGTTTTGCTATGTGCATGCATAAAGACAAAAAGTCTGGATAATGGGCATTGCAATAACTAGAGACACCAGAATAGAAGATAACAAACTGGACAAAATCACTAAATACAAAGATGTACAAATAGAAATGGAATGTCTGTGACAAATTTAGGACCAAGAGTAGTAGGCATGCTGGATGCAATCCCAAAACATCTGGAGTACCATTTGAATATCATTGGCATTGACAAAATCACCATCAATCATTTGCAGATTTACTTGGAATAGCTTATATCCTGAAACAATACCTTTAACACCCTCAAACAACAACTGCATATTACAGATCCTCGGGAAGAACTCAATAGATAGACAAAACTGAAATCTAGTCTAAACATCTAGCTGTCTGTGTAACTAACTATAAAATAAGAAAAATGGTTACAAAATAATCATAAGATGGCAATACAGCAACAAGGCAATCACAAAATATCACAAACAGGGAATTACATTCACTCTATCACAAGGCCTGGATAAATAGATAGTTCTTTAAGTCTTTGGGGAACATAATCAGAGCTATATAGATTTCAGGGAGGATCTGAGAGATTAAATGTGTATTATAGAGTAAACAGCACTGCTAGTTAGAACAAAGTATGATTTTGTTCTAACCAGCAGTTAGAGCAGTTCTAACCATGGTTAATCATTTAATAATGTCAAATTTGAATTAGTATGAAGGCAAAATACAAGCCACTCCAGGCTCTGTTGGCATGTTTAAAAATCTAGACCTGTCAGTCATGGCATCAGAAGATTCAATGATAAAATTAGGGCATGAGTTCATATTTGCTGCCAAATGGCTGTGCAAAGTTTAAGATTACATTCAGTGATAATTCTCAAGAGACATACACACTGTATGGCTGCAATTTTAAATATACCTCATTCATTAGAGAGTAAATTCCATTTAATTTAGTGAGAATTATTTTTCTTGGGGATATTTAAATAGGATTATTCCTGTAAATTACAATGGCACAAAGCCAATTATTGCACTATATGTTCATCCGTTGCTGACTGGATACTACATGTGGTAAGAAAACCTTATTTCAGTCTTAACAACTGAAATAGAACAGTTTTGTTTGGTATATGATAATTGTTTCAAAATATGACTCAGCCTTCCATCCTTCCAACATCGGTAAAATGCGGACCCAGATTGTTGGGAGCAATATGCTGACTTCGTAAACTGCTTGGAGAGTACTGTAAAGCACTGTGAAGTGGTATATAAGTGCCATTGCTATAACTGTAGAATCAAAGACCGTGTCATTATCCTCACATAATATGAATAAAAAGCAACTGATCCTGCTTGGCGTGTAGTAAGGAAGTTTATAAAGAAATGAGATGTCATGAATAATAAACTAAAATATTGTTTATTTATCTGAATTTACCATTTTATCTTTTTTGTGTGTTCTGCCAAATAAAAGTTATTATTGTATCAATGTAAAACTGCTTTAAATGCTTTCATTTCTATTTGCTTATTACTGATTGATATTTCTTAACCAATCATCAAGGGGATTTGACAAAAAGAAAGGCATAAATCATATAGATGGATGGACAGATAGATAGATAGATAGATAGATAGATAGATAGATAGATAGATAGATAGATAGATAGATAGATAGGCCAGACATTCCATGTTACATTGTGGAGTACTTTGCCCAGTTCAATATACTATTTTTAAATAAAATTATAAAGTGAGTAAAATAAAATTTGAGAAGGGTAGAAAATCCCATCAAGAATTGCTGAAATAACCATCTTCTTTCAAGTTGGAGTACCTAAGAGAGAGATGATAGCTGTTATGGCCCTGCTGGAGTTGTCTTCCAATGAGGAGGAGGTCCAGCCAAGGTTTCTAGATATAATAGTCATGGAGAGGCTGATTCCAGCAGTGTAAAAGCCAATTAACTCTTCTTTGGCTGAGGCAGATCTAGCAAGCCGCCAGGACTCCAGCCTGCACTTATCGACTATCTCTCAGACTCTGCAGTTCATCCACCCAGCTCTAAACAGCATGGTTTATTTATTTGCCACATTCCCTGAGTGAAAATGCTGAGAACAACTTTTTAAGCATCAATTCTGTTCTGTTTACTTTGCCTTGCCATGCTGACAGATCTGTAGCCTACCTCTCTTGTCTTTTCCCTTAGATTTGTCATTTGTTTATTGAATTCCTGGTCTCCACTTGGGCCAGACCTTGATTATGTTACAGTGACTGTCTTCAGTTCCAGGTAAAAAGAATTCTTTGCTTCTAAAAGTTCTGTTGAGTTTGGCTATCTTTGGAGTGTGAAAGGCATCCAGCTTGCTATCTTGCCATCCCAAGTAAAGTAGTGCCATCCCAAGTAAAGTAGCTGTCTTCAAATATGGAAAGGGCTGTCTTGCTGAAACAGTAGAGTTTATCTCTATTGGTCAGAAAGTAAACTATACAAGAAATGGATGGAAAACGTATAGAGGCAAACATTTCAGGGCAGAAAACTTTTTCAACACAAAAGAGTTGAGACAAGAAATTAAAAAGTTCTTCAAGAACTCTACAGGGATTGAACAACCATCTGTCAGGTGCAATGTTGTTATCGTTCAATTGTCCCATCATTTCTGATTCTTTATGACCTGATGAACTTTACCAGAACTGCCTGACAGCAAATGCTTGAGGTTTTATGAGCTCATGCTTATATAATCAGTGATAGTATCTAACCACATTTCTCTTCAGTCAGCAAGCTTTTCAATTGCTTTTGATTTCTTGCAAGCATCAGAGTCCAAATGACTCTTGCTTTTAGGCAAAGTGTCCAAAATATTTAAGTTTTAGTTTAACTATCAGTGCTGACAGTAAGAAATACAGTTCACTTAACAGCTGAATTATTTGTCGTATTTTCAAGAAATATCTATGGAATCATAGTTCAAATGGATTGATTTTTCTTTATTCAATCTTTCTGATGGGTCAGCTTTCCCAGCCAGATGTTACAGGTTGGCAAATCATGGCCTTGACACTATGTCAATGTGATGTCTCTGAACTTCAATATTTTGTCTAGATTTGACATACTCTTTGTTCTAAGTACAAGATGTCTCTTTGTTCCATGAAACCAGTCATTTATAGTTCAGTGGCTTCTGCACTTTATATTTGTTGATGTAACCTTACTGTATATGTGTATGCATATATAAAGTAGCAAATCAACTTTTCATTGTTTTCTTTCATTTCACTAATAGGTTCTTTAAGTCTTCTTTACTATTAGTCATCATATACCACTTGATAGCTGAAGTAGCTGATGTTTCATCTAGCAGTTTTAATTTCATATTTTTTTTACTTTTGGTTCCAGAATGTCTCATGATATATTGAATAAATAAATAAATAAATAAATAAATGCGTAAATAAACAAACAAACAAATAAATAAATAAATGAGAGTATTCAGCATGAAAGTTAAACACTCAATATTCCATACTTTGTCCACATATTAGCCATATATTTGGCTAATTTTCAAATTATCTTATGATTTTCTAATATAAAAACATCAGTTAACTTCATGCACGGACACAGACAAACATATGTAACAGCTGAAATATAAGAAAGAGAATTTTGCACTGGAATTGGGATAGCATTTTTTGTCACATTGTAGTGGTTTTTTGTTTCATCAACTGTAATATTTTGTACAGTATGAAACACCTTACATTCTAAAATAAATGTAAAAGACAAATTAGTACTTTTACATAAGCATTAGCTAGGATGAGGGAAAAACATACTTAATTATCACAAGGGGAAATGCATCTTTTAAAAAGATTGGCAAAGTATTTTTCTAAATCTACTGAAACATTTTTTTTTAAAAAAATCTATTTTTCCCAGAATTACAGTACTTGTGGAGACATTACAGGAGAGAATGATTCATCTGTTAAGGTATGAAAACAACAAAAACATTTTCAACATATATATTTCTTTCTGTTTTAAAATGGAAAGGATATTTCAAGTAGAGTTAAAGCCCATGTCACACCGCCCAACGGATGCAAAAAGGACACAGTGGACGAGCAAAATGTTCCATCCGTTGTTATTATCCGCTCTCAAAAGGGGCAAAAAATTTGCAAAACCGGAGCGAATAACACGGACGTGGGGAGGACGCAGGGCGGATGCAGAGCGGATGCGGAACGGAAGCCCAGCAGATGGAAGCAGATGGGAGCGGATGGTGCATCCGCAGGGCTTCCAGGGGGCCTCAGCAAAGCAGACGTGGAACGGATACAGCGGATGCAGAGTGGATGCGAACAGATGAAGTGGATGCACAGCGGATGCACAGCGGAAGCCTAATGGATACCTGGCATTAATTGTACATGCAGGGAGGATGCATTGTGTCAGCCCCGTGGATATAACAGAAGCAGCTCGGAAGCAGGTCGCCATTCAGAGGAAAGACCTGCTGCCGGACGGATTGGCTGCCTTGCCTGCCCTGCCTGCATGTCTGCCTGCCAGCCTTGCTGCCAGCCTCCCTGCCAGCCTACCTGCCAGCCTACCTGCAAGCCTTGCTGCCAGCCTGCCTGCCAGCCTTGCTTCCAGCCAGTCTGCCTGCAAGCTTTGCTGCCTGCCTTCCTGCCAGCCTTGGTTCATGTCTGCCTGCCAGCCTTGGTGCCTGCCTGCCTGCCTGCCAGCCTTCCTGCCAGCCTTGGTGCCGGCTTCCTTGCCAGCCTTGGTGCCTGCCTTGGTTGCCAGCCTTGGTGCCTGCCAGCCTGCAAGCCTGCCTGCCAGCCTTCCTGCCAGCCTTGGTGCCTGCCAGCCTCCCTGCCAGCCAGCAACCCCACAACCATGCTGAAGCACAGCAAGCCTCAGCCATCTGCTGCCAGCCTTGCAAGAGGGACGGGGCTACCATCCGCCCCTGGCCCTCACTCTGGTTCTGCTGGGGCTGGGGCTTCTGCTGCTTCTGCTTCTGGAGGAGCTGATGACAAGCACTCCAGCACCAGCCACCTCCACAGCACCTGGACCATCACCCCTGAGACTGAGTGACCAAGAGGAGTGCCAGAAACTCATTTTTGTTTTATAGCTTTCTGTGTAATAAAATCCATTTTTGATTCATACACTTTGCTTCATTTTCTTTTAAATAAAGTCTTGGTGGAAACTTTTAGAAATGGTTTTAAGCCTTTGCATGCTTGTGGGATGGGTAAGGATAGCAGTGGGATGGGCAGGAACCTTTGGGATGGGTATTAGCTGTGGGATAGGACAAACCTCCAGTGCAAGCATAGTGGACTACATGGCCACCCTCCCAGCTGCCACACCTTTGGCCTTTATTATCAAAATAATAAGTAAAATCACCACACAATGCCAACACAACACAACTCTTTATTAAATGCCCTGTTCATTGTAGGCCCACCCAACATACAGGCCAATCTCATCCGTGTGATGAGACAGGCTGAAGGAAGCATCAATTAAGCATCTATCATCTTGTCTTGCCACTCCACCGCTCCAGCTGGGGAGTTGCACCAGCGTCTCAGGAGGTTGCACTGCTTCTTCCCTTCACGTGAGGCTCTGTTGGGGCCTTGCACATCCTCAGTGTCTATCAGGTTTCGCCTTGCCTCCATTCCCCAGGCTCCATGTCCCCATTGCCTTGCTGACGGTCCACAAGCCTGTCCTGTAACACTGGGTAGCGGGTGCGCATGAGATTGTGCAGGATGCAGCAAGCTTCCATGATGTTCCTCACGGTCTCTGGGCTATGCTGCATGGTGGTGAGAAGTACCTGGAACCTGTTGGCCAGGATGCCAAAGGCATTGTCCACCACCTGCCTTGCCCTGGACAGCCTGCAGTTGAAGATCCTCTCTTTACGGGGTGAGGCGTCTGGAGGTGTAGGGCTTCATGAGGTAGGTTGTGAGGAAGAAGGCGTCATCTCCCATGATGAAGTAGGGCACATCTTGTGTGTCGTTGGGCAGCGGGTCTGGATCTGGGAAGCCCGCGATGAGGTTGCGTTCCAGCCCCTCCTTGAGGACACTGGCGTTGTATACCTGGGCATCTGAAGATGAGCCGTTGCCTGAAGCATCGATGTACATGAACTTGTAGTCAGCATCGACCATGGCGAAGAGGACGATGCTGAAAGAGCCCTTGGAGTTGAAATAAGTGGAGCCTGAGTTGGTTGGAGATTTGCAGGCCACGTGCTTGCCATCTATGGCTCCAACGGTGTGGGGGAAGTTCCACTTCTGATACCACTGCTCCGCAACTTTCTTCCAGCCTTCTTCAGTGGAGGGGTACTGGAGGAGCTCCTCCTTGTATTCTTCGATGATGGCCTCACCACTTCTCTGACCACAATGCTGATGGTGTTGGATGGCACCCTCCAGCCGTAACTGCATGCTCCTGTAGGAGGTCCCTGAGGCCAGGTGGTGCAGAGTGAGTGCCACCTTGAGCCAAGTTCCAGGCTGGGGCGGAATCTGGTGCTCTGCTTGGTCAACCTGGGTGTCAGGCGCTGCAGAACTTCGTCAAACTTGGCTGGAGTCATCCTCATGAAGTTCTGGAACGCCGAGTGTCTTTGTTCCTGAGCTCCACCATCAGCTTGCTGTACAGTCCCTCCTCTGCTCTTCTGGTGAAACATCTTCAGACCAGACTCTTTTTGGCTGCCTCTTTTTCTTCTCGCAGTAGAGTTCACACTGTCTGCAGATGGCTTCGCACTGTTGCAGAACAATGGTGGCTGCCGAAAGGACTTTGTTACAATCCATGGTGGACATGACTGGATGCTGTGGAAGAGGAAGAGTCAGATGAAGGCTGCAGAGGTCTGCACAGCTGGGCTGCTGGTCTGAAAGTAAGATGCAGATGAGTTGCTCCCCCTTTTATCGGAAATATAGGTTTTCCACTAGGCATCCTGTAGGGATCCTCTAGGCATCCTGTAGACATCCTTAACATCCGAGATAGGTCCCCTCTGCGAACGTTTTTTCCATTTTAAACTCCATTTTCCGTGCTGCATCCATTCTGCATCCATTCTGCATCCGTTCTGCGTCCGTTCCGCTTCCTCCCTGCGTCCGGAGGATTGAGATGTGAGTTGCGAGGATGTGTAGCGGATGCCTAGCGGATATAGCGGATGCATAACACGATGCGTAACAGATGCCTAGCGGATGCATAACAGACGAACTGGATACATTTTCCGCGCAAAAGTTTTGGGCAGTTCAAAACTTTTGGAGTGGATGAAACGTCCATAAACGGATGCTGGACAGATAGAGAGGAAGCCAAACGGAGGCAGTGAGTACATCGCATTTTCCAACGGATTGCAAGCTTTTTTGTCCGTTTACATCCTCTTTGCATCCGTTGGTTGGTGTGACATGGGCTTAAATATCTCTAAATTTAACATGATAAAAGACAGTAAACAGTATTTAACAGGATAAATGTATTCATTAGATTTCTCTGCCACCTTTATTTTGTATAACTCAAAGCAGAATACATGCTTAGAAAGAGTAACTTGTCCAAAGTCACCCAGCTGATTTCTATTAAGCAAGAACTAGAAGTCATGGTATCCTGGTTTATAATCCAGCACTCTTTAGTGCTTTGCCAAACCTGGGATAATTAAGCAGAATTAAATGGTTAGTGCTATATAATATGACTGTTTAGTTTGGTTTTCAAAGTTTTCTCAGTCACTGAAAGTGATTCCCAAAATGAATAGTAGAAATGGATCTTTCATGTGAAATTGGAAATGGATCCTGAAACACAGACGGATAATTCACCATTCATATGCTTGTGGAGTCCTTGGTGGTCTCTGAGATTGGTTTAGCTCAAAGACCACCAAAGATCACACAATTCAACCTAAGCTACAAACATTTTCTTCCATTGGTTTTAACACATCTGCCTGGAACACTGATACATGAAATGTGATGCCTTTTCTTCTTTGGTGACAGGAAGAACAAATGGTTCCGTCTGTCACCAAACAGCTTAATCTGTTCTTCATGGTCCAATCTATTTATTGCTATTTTGGTGTATATTTCATTGAATCTGAAAAGAAAGGAAATCCATTATATTTGAAAGGCTTCTATTTAAAAAAAAAATAGCATTGTCATGACTATAGATATTTAGATGATCTGATGCCTGGCCATGCTCACTTAATTCCAATTAAACTTAATGGGACATTTCCAATACTTAATGGTTGAGCACACTATCTTGGTGTAGTTTTATTAGATGGGCAACATGTACCTTTGTGGAATCTTTAGAGTTTTCAACCTTTTAAAACATAAAAATAAAATATGTTGTACATATAAAAATATAAATTAAAATAAAGGCCAAAGGGAAATACTGCAATTGCTTCACTGTATAAATAATTACTTCTAAGATTTTCAGATTAGTGGGGAAAATTAATTGTTCTCCTATTGGCAAATCTTTGGTGTCATAACCATGCTTCCACATGTTAGGTGAGAGGTAAGGTCTCTAGTAAGTAAGTAAGGATGCAGTGTTGTGTACCTACATCACAATTATGAGTTATTTCATGTTTTCCTCTTTTTTGCAAAGTTTCTGTTAAGAAGCTGAGAATAGCCTAAGGCTTATAATAGTTTTCCCATTTCCTGTCTCAAAATGACAGTAATGTTATTTTTAATAGTTTTATTGTATCAAGAGTTCAGTGACATGATCAGACAAATCTCTTAGAGGTATGAAAAACAGGCCTGGAGGCTGCATGTTTGGGAAGCAAACTACTCTTCTGATTTAAAATAAACTTATCAACAATGCATGGAAATCTCAGAAAATATTCCCCCACATTTCACAGCTGCTGTATTTTTCATATATTAGAGCATAAACAAGAAAATACTTGGACATTCTAATGAATAAAAGAGAAATACTCCTTGGGGAAGAGTTCCTAAGTTCCTAAAAGACTGGGAACTGCAGTCATTTTGTGTTTATTCTTTTTATAAAAAATGTTCCAGGAATTTCGTGTGGTAAAAGCAATCACGAAAAGGTAAAAAAAAACTGGAAAATTATTTTAATTACTTTGCTACCATTACAGGTAGTCCTATTACAAATAATTCATTTAGTGAAATTACAACAGCACTAAAAAAAAGTGACTTATGATCATTTTTCACACTTATGACAGCATCCCATGGTCACTTGATTTACATTTGGATGTTTGACAATTGAGTCACATTAATAAAGGTTGCAATGTCCCAGAATCATGTAATCCCCTTTTGAGACCTGACAAGAAAAATCAGCAGGGAAAACAGATTCAGTTAATAACCATGTGACTAACCCAACAACTGCAATGATTAACTTTTAAAAAAGTGATCAAAAAAGTCACAAAATGGGGCAAATTCACTTAACAAATTTCTCACTTAACAATATAAATATTGGGCTCAACTGTGGTCATAAATTGAGGACTACCTGTAGTGGCCAGGAATAAAGTCAGTGATAGAGTGAACAAAGAATCCTAATGGGGATTTAGAAGTAGAATTCAATGAAGAGTTGAAGACTGATCCTTATCCTAACACGTTTCTCCTCTAAATTGACAATAGATGCTTGTCTAACCTGAAAGCCTAAGGCAGGATGAAGAAATAAATATTATTATATTGGATAATGTTTTATGAAACAAAATGAAGATGAATGAACAAGATTTGGCACTGAGACCACAATGCTTGTGGCCTGTTTGTGTTTCTCTCTGGGAAAAAATATCATGCCATATCATGGCTTATATTTGTAGATTGTAGCAGTTATTGAAGAAAATGTCAGATGTTTCCAACATTTCAGATCATCAGACAGAACACATCACAAAGGACATGTTACAACAGAAACAGACAAACAGGATGCAAATCTCCTTGAGGAAAACATTTTTATATAAAAGAAAGCCCAGTGATTGTGACAGCCAGAAATAAAGATAAATATATTTTGTATATCTTGAATGATAAAATCCTCTTTTCCTGTTAGCAATCCAAGTGCAACTTCCTCATTTCTCTTTCACTTGTAGATGATATAGGTTGAGCATTAAGCCCTTAACACAGCCTAAAACTAAAAACTTTTCAAAAGTCCAGAAGGCACTAATATAAAATACGTATCCAGTCTTGAGGACAGCAACACAATATAAATCAACAAAAACATGATTAAATTCTATTTAGCTGAAAATGTCCTGAGCTTAGAAGAGTAGCCAAAACAGTTATAAAGTACAAGTACAAAAAAAATGTTAGTCACCAAGTGGTTAGTCACTAGACATTTAGGATCTTAAAACACAAACAGTACCGCTATTATTATTATTTTGCTCCATTTTTCATCCAACTTTACAAGCCATTATAATTTTTTTTCATTGCATGGGACTCTGCACCTGACATTTTCCTTTCCTTTCAGAAACACATCCTTACCTGCCTGTCATGGCCAGAATTTCCCCAAACTTTCTTCCAAGAGATTCCCTAAGAAATATGCCCCCAAATCAGATACTAGTTGTGTTAGAGAATGAAGGCAATCAGTCCTCGTGATTAACAGAATATAATATGGGTTACTGAAAAGAATGGAATCTGACTTCACTTGCTAAAGTTTCAAGGCAAATGTCATTGCTTAATGACACATCTGCTTTTTCTGCTTGTTAGTACAGACAAACGTGAGTGCACCAATGGCTGGCAATCAGCCACTCCCACTCCACTGCAAATGTATCTCCCATATATTGTATGTGTGGAAGCTTCAAAACTGCTGGGTTTTGTCATGAGGTGTTTTAAGTCCTGTAAAAGGATTTCCCTCTATTATCAGGCCAAAATTCAACTAGCTATAGCTCCTGATTCCACCATTACTCTCACTTTCAGCAGCTGCCTTTTTTCTATTATCTTGTGGTTGATCCAACAGTGACCAATTAATAAACTTTCTTCCTTCTGGGTTTTCTTTTCCTTTGAGGAAATCATTGACTCAATTCAACCTTTCAGTTTCTACCCAGGTTGGGTGAACCATGTCTCACCCACTGTTCATAATACTGCAAATTTTCTTTTTTCCTAGTTCTTACCCCATTTAAGTCTTTAAATTATGACATAGGCAAAGTTTCAGTGAATGCTGTTTTGCTTAATCAGGTCTTCCTTGCTACAACATTTCAATGGAATAACATTGGGATGTAGGAATCAGAGGAAACAAAAACCTGCTTCCTTTGCTTTGATCATGATCATTTTGGGATCGAAGGAAAATTGGTTTAATAAGAAGGAATGGAGAGGAACATTTGTTTTCATGTCATAGGAGAAAATATGGGGAAGGAAGGTGAAAGGAAATAAGTGTGCAAACATCAGGGTGGGGGAGAGAAAAAGAATCAGGATTAGTGAGAAACAATACCTAACATGAAAAGGCAAGTGCTAGAAGATCCGCCACCTAGGGAATTGAGCTTTCCTTCCCTTATATACACGGGAAGGGTAAGAAGTAGGGAATGACCAATAAGAGCCTATGATGAGTGTTTTCCAAATTGGTAACACCAACCATGCCCCTGGTCAACTCACTACAATATAAACTGGATTTTTTAAAGTCAGATTCAAGAATAGCTGATAGCAGCATAAGCAAGAAGCAGCTCAGGTTATCATGTAGAATTTCTCTGAACTTGGGATATTTTTTTCCTCTCAATCAAAGAAACTAAGAAAATAATGTTGACAAGGAAGGAAGTTCAAGATCATATTGATGAAGTGAAAATAAATAGCTCAGCAATGCCCAATAGTATGAATGTGGATGATGCATAGTATCTTGTTGAACTTCTATTATAATTATACAATATCAAGCCAGAGACAGAAAATAGCCAAATGTCATTCTCAGTCCCAATTCTCTTAATACCTGCTCCTGGTGAAAAACATTACTTAGGCTCAATTGTAAAGAATGCAAAAGGGAAATCTTGCTGAAAGAAAATCATTATATCATCTGTAAGGTAAGCCTTGTAACTTTGAGGGTCTCAGCAGGCATACTGATAAAGGTGACTGAACAATTAATCTTTCCCTGGATTTTTAAAAGGTCTTGACAAAGTTCTATCACTCAAGAACTGCTGAGCAGAGCTGAGGGTTAAGGGACAGCCTGTTCAGCCTCTTGAAAGATAACAAAAATAAAAAAAAAACAAATTGTAGGATTAAATTGAAAATTCTCAATGGAAAAATAGGAAGAATGAGCTTCTTCCATAATATGACTATGTTCACTTTTCAAAGGACTTTAAAACCCATTCTAGTTTTCAAGTCTGCTGATTCTGAACAAAAGAGAAGTAACCTTGAATTAAGGAGAACAGAATGACAGAATTGGAAGGAACCTTGGAGTTCTTCTAGCCCAACCCCTGCACAAGTAGGAGACCCTATATTATTTCAGACAAATGGCTACCCAATCTCTTCTTAATACTAAATTATTCCAGTGATGGACCACCCACAACTTCTGAAGGCAAGCTGGTTCACTCACTGTCAGGAAATTTATCCTTAATTCAAGGTTGCTTCTCTCCTTGATTAGTTTCCAACCGTTGCTTCTTGTTCTGCCTTCTGGTGATTTGAAATGTAGATTGATCTCCTATTCTTTGTGGCAGCCCCTCAGATATTGGAACACTGCTGTCATGACACTCCCAGTCCATCTTTTCTGAAAGATTGATGAGAAGCAGCAGTAATTCCTACTTACACAAATAGAAGTCCATCCAGTCACATGCCACACCAAGGAAAAGCAATAATTTTTTTGCAAGGGATTCATCCCTGACAGAAAAGAAGTGGGAAACTGACAGAATTGTGCCAATTTCACCAAGTAAATTTCCACATTGAAAATCAGCCAATAGTGTGATATGGCTGCTAAAAAAGCAAATGCTATTGTAGGATATATTAAAAGGATTGTGAAATCTAGTTCACAGGGAATAATTGTCCCACTCTATGTTGTTTTGTTCAGACTTTACCTTGAATTCTTTGTCCATTTCTGGCCATCAAGCATAAAGTATAAAACCCCAAACTATTGATAAACTGGAGCAAGTTCAATGAAGGACAGAGAGTTAATGACAGGATTTAAAAAATAAGACCTCTGGTAGAGTTAAAAGAATGTTGTATGTTTAGAGAAAAAGATTGAGGAGAGATACAATACTAGTTTTCAGATATATAGGGTTTCACCATATACAGGATGGAATGGAATTGTTCTCTACCATCCTGGAATGCAGGTTCAGATTTAATGGGTACAAAGTTGAGGGAAGTTAGCTATTAAGAGAAATTTCCTGATGGCCTTCAATGGAATATACGGTGTGCCCTTTTACTTAAGGTCTTTAAACTGAAACTGGAGGTCCATCTCCTTAAAATGCTTCAGCAAAACTTGAACTGAACAGAGGGCTGATCTACCTACTCTATGAGTCTATGGACATTCTTTTAAGGAGTATTTTATTTTGCATAGATGACAAACATCTGCCAATGTCAGTGAAAGAAATACAACACATTTGAACTTCCAGTTATTCTCTCCTTCCTGCTTGGTTAATTCATTTTCCTTCCTGAAATGTCTTGAACAAGTATTTAATTTTCATCTTAAAAAGCAGCTTTATTGTACACTAATTAAATATTGATTACTAAAAAGCACTTACTGAAATTTAGAATAAATTCAAGAAATAAGCAAGTCACTAAGTCAAACTATCTGAACAATATATGCATAATTATAATCTGAATGCATCAGTAGCTTTCACATTTTCTTGAAGATATTATTTAGACTTTGGAATCATATTATATTTTTCCACATAATTAGAATTGGTAGGTGGAATTGGAATAATTATTCCATGTAGCTGGAATAATATTGAGTCATTTGATTAGAAAAAGTTTGCTTTGCTTTGGTTTATGAGAAAATGAGTAGACATGATATCATTTTATTGTACCATCTGTACTCAAGAAACGCTATCTATTGGAGGTTTGGGGAATATAGAAATGTTATTTTGGACTGTGGGTTATAAATAGAGCATCATAAACGAAGCAAGGGTGCTTGAATTGAATTCAGCAACTATTCAACTCTATTCAGAAACTAAACTTCAACTGAAGCATTTTTGACATCTTTGCATCATAACTTTGGAGAAGAACCTATTCCCAGTAAATATGGTTTACTTTAAAGATCCTATCAATCCTTGAAACAAGCCTTCTGTTTCCTTGACAATATGATAAAGATGAAATGGTTGCTTTTAGACTTTCCTAGGTTTCCCTTAGGAAACAAGATAACAAACAGGGAATTTTGTTACCCTGAGGGATTTACTAAGAAACACCATTTCACCTCATGTAAAAGGCTCCAATTCAGTTCTCTGGAAATAGTACAATTTGACAGTTAAAACATATCATTTAACAAATGTCAAATCCAAATCTTCAGGTATCCTAGTAACTATGTTGGCAGATCCACACACAAATATAAAAATATAAATTTTATAATGATATGTTTCATATGCAACACAAAAGTCTGAAGTCTCAAAGCCTGCTAAGCATCTGATAAACAGAACAGAAGATTTGAGAAGAAGCACCTGTAATTTTTCCATAGGAAAATACTTAAAACCTTTATTTATTTGTTTATTTATTTTCTCTCTTTTTGTCAGAATGAAGTGACATTTGCAGATTATTTTTTTTGGGTGGAGATAAAGCATGACAAAAACATACAGGAAGGTAGGGAGAAAAGGAGAGAGGGAGTGGGAGGAAGAAAGAGAGGGACCAGAAGGGAAGCTGCATATCTTATATCATTTAATTGAAAATGTATATAAAAGCAACAGACACTACAATGATAAATAATAAAATAGCCAAATTACCAAACTGTAGACACATACTTCTGTTGCCTTTTATATGAATAATTTCCATGACAGGTTGAGAAGGAATTGAGAGAACAGCAGTAGTGGTGAGAATGCCATTCTTTTGCCCTTCATGCATTTCTCGGGGCTCCATCCTCTTAAAAAGAAGCAAGACATTTAAAAAGTATCTTTGAGCTTCTAAGGGGGCAAAGGTACTGAAGAAGTAAACAAGGAGTAATAAATCAAAAGACTGGAGGAGCAACAGAAAGAAAAAAGTAAAAGAGCAAAGAGCAAAGGAAATGCTAAATCATCAACCCATCAATAAATAAATAAATAGATCTTCCCAAAGAGAACTGGTCTCCTGCTTAGTTTTGTACCACACTAGTAACAAGGAGCTGAAGAACAAAGTAAAAACCCTGTATCATCCTTCAATTATGTTAGTAGAGGATTGTGAAAGGATCAAGAATGTCCACGCCTTTTGAAAAACACCTTTGGGACAATATGTATCCCTGTTTTCTATGAACTTCAAAAATAGGCAACACAAAATTATTTTTGAGAAATAATATTATTTATTTATTGGTTGGTTGGTTTACATCCCAAATGAAATGAATGAATGAATGATAAAGGCAAACATATCTCTTCTTCTTAAATTTCTCACAATAAAAACCTGTGAGACAAGTGAGGCTGAGAGAGACTTACTGGCCCAATGTCACCCAGCTGATTTTTAAGACTAAGGTAGGACTAGACCCCACATTCTCCCAATTTCCAACCTGGTGCTTAACCACTTTATATGTTGCAACTGATGCACAAATATTATATATTTCAAGATGGTTCTATGTTGCTTTTATGCCTTTTTTCCAGGAATGTAAAGAAAATAAATGGGTGCACATTTTTCAATATATTAAAGACTGTCTGTAAAAATATTGTAATTAATTCATTCTTGACTGAACAAAACAAATTATATCTATTGGATGAAGCAAGACAGGCCAATAAGTCTTTCTATTTCGCTGTATGTTTCAATGAAAATCTGAATTGCTTTCTTCCTCCCAAATGTGGATGTAATATTCCATTTTCATTTACCTCACTTTTATTAATATATCACCAATCGTGAAAGTTTAGCTTCATTAGCTTTGCTTATTCATAGCAACATTTGATCAACTTGCATAACAAATCCCACTTTATGAAAGACTTGGCAAAACAAAACCTCTGTTTGAAACACTATTTACCATTTTATTGGTGCCTATAAAATGAAATTCTGCAGATAAATAATCATATAGGCCGTCCCAGATATGAGTTAAAATTACAAAACTCACATTATCTTGTAATATCTATATTATTCCATATTTGGTCTGGTTCTATAGATTCAGAATGAAAGTACCAAAGGGTGATATGCCCCATTTGTAACAAAAATGTATATATGTTTCTACATTCCTTCATCAAAAGAGGGCTAAATTGAACAAAAAACCAAAGCTTGACTGAGCTCAGCAATTTTGTTTTCTGAGACTAAAATATGCTGTGTGCTGCAAAATAAGCACTCATTTATTCTACAAACAGATACTCTTAAGGCCCTGTCACACTGCCCAACGGATGCAAAATGGACACAACGGACGAGCAAAATGTTCCATCCATTGTT
>BHFT01061612.1:0-43654 GCA_004320025.1 Laticauda laticaudata
GGATGGAAGTTGGTGCTAGGCTTGGTCAACCTGGGTCTCAGATTGCTCTACAAGTTCATCAACATGGCTTGAAGTGCTGGAATGCACGAGGGTCTTCATTCCTCAGCTCCACCACTCAACTGGTCATACAGGTCCAAACTCCATTCTTCTCATGATCCATCCTCGGACCCACACAGCTCTTGGACAGTCTCCTTCTTCTCCTTCTGTAAAAAACTTGAAACGAGTCTGAACAGGTTTTGGTTCTGGGGATGAATGAGCGCAGCTATCATACGGACTGTGTCACATCCATGGTGGAGAAGAATGATGATGTTGAAGACCAAGACCAAGACCAAGGTGAATTTCTGTATATCACGGCTGCTGGATCTCATACGTTGAGATCCAGATGATTTTCTCCCCCTTTTTATAGAAAATTATGGTTGTCCTCTAGGTGTCCTTCTACCATACTCTAACATACTCCAGACACCTCAAAATATAATGAGAACATCCCAGATACAAATGTTTGTCCGTTTTGAATACTTTATATACAAGAGCATACGCTTACATCCTTTCATTTCCGTGCTACTTGCGCTGTGTAGACATTCCATGCACCTTTTGGTTCTTCTCCCTCTTTCCCTTTTCCAGCCTGCAGCGGATGTGAGTTGAGGGGAGGCCAGAGGATGCAGAGAGGATACAGTGGCCGTTTAACAGAGTGATAATGGACATAGAACGTTTTTACCCGTATATGTTGCAGATGTACATCCTACACAGCAGAATGTTCATCCATTCACAAAGTTTTGTGCAGCTCAAAACTTCTTATGTGGATGAAATTGCAGTGGACGGATGCTCGACGGATAGAGCATATGAAACACGATATGCATGAGTACACAACGATGATAGCTTTTCCAAAACGGATGGCAAGGTTTTTTTTAATGTTTTACATCCTCTTTGCATCTGTAAGTGCAGTGGGGCCGGGCCTTAATGTATTTATGCCATGATGAAAAATGGCTGTATTGAGCATTCCATTTTGTTGCAGCCAAGAGCCAACAGGTTTGTTAGACAACAGGAACACCACACAGGAAGCACCATCTGCACAATTTACTTCTGATGAAAATATTAGTGAATCATATATATATTTCTCTCTTCTGAGAGAAAAAGCATTAGAGGAGCACCCAATGAAACAAATAGGATTCTAGGGGAGAACTTGATAACTGATTTGATTGAAACATCCTGAATATCTTATTCCAAAATATCAATAAAAGAACTAAGAATCTGCAATAACCACAAAATGAGGAATACTGTGTTAGAAATTCCTTGTTTCCTAGGAAGACATTTGGAAAATGATTAAAATATCTCTAAAGAAGAGACTATATTGATATCCCACTTATTGAGATTTATATTTTCTTATATTATCTATCTTAGGAAAATATACAATGATAAAAGATGTTTGACACAAATATACCAAGGCATCCTAAGAGGGCATGCTGCAGGATTGTGTAATTGTAGTGCCAGTTCTTCCCCTTTAATGTCACATAAACTAATCAAAGAGACAGAGCTTGCATTGCAATAGTGTGGTGCTTCTTTTGCCATTTTGACAGGCACCTCTGTCAGAGGATGAGTAAAGATAGGAAGTAATCCAGACACATGGAACTGAGATTTTAATCAAAGTGACATGAATTACAATTTACCAGAGATTGCAATGAAGAATTGTGGCGATTTATGTGTGTACAAATGAGTCCAAAATGAAGTTCTAGGGATAAAATAAACATAACAATAATATATGCATTTAAAAGTCCCTGTCAAAAAGTTTCTTAAAGTTTCCTAACTTCCAAATACATGACACTTTTGCTTCCTTCCTTTTTCCACAGTTGCCTAACTTAATTGTCTTAATTTGGAACACCATTTTCCTCCTTAGTTAGTTTTGCTACTACTTCTGTTGCAGAAAAGTACTTCTTGAATCCAAACTCTCTGTTCAGCCCCTCAGTGTTATTCTGCAATGGTACTGAAGATCAGGGGTCTTCAACCTTGACAGTTTTAAGACTTTGGACTTCAACTCCCAGAATTCCTCCTCCAGTCATATTAACTCAGGAATTCTGGGAGCTGGAGTTCACAAATCTTAAACTTGCCAAGTTTGAAGATCCTTGGTCTAGATATTCTACTCCATGCTTTTTCTTTTCAGAGTGGAATTGGTTTCAGCTGATGTAAAAGCAGAAAAGCAGAAAAAAAACCAGTGCAGAAAAGATGGAGAACTCAGGGATGAAAAAAGACAACAGAGGAGGACCTTTTGCTCGAGTCTCCTCAAACAGCACAAAATAACAGAGATGTTTAACTTGAGGTTGCAGAATCATTCAAGTTTTTCTGGCCAAAACCACCAAGCTTCAGAGCTAGACTTCACATTTCAAAGAAAGATCATAGAAACTTCACAAACTGCACATTTGGATTGCTCTAATTTTATAGTCTGCTAACTACATTATTATTTGTGGTACAAAACTGGGGGAAATTGGCTGTTTAAACCATAAATACGGTAAATTGTACAAATAATCTGATTCAGAATAGTGCGGTCTGGAGGTGGAACTCTCACCTCACAGTCAAGAGGCTGTGAGTTTGAGTCTAGGTAGCCACAGATATTTATCTGAATGTTACCTAGTTGGGGTAATGAACTGTCTGCAAGAAAACAATCAAGCTGAGAGGGCACCAAGGGCCCTTCTAAAAAATTTATCTGTGTGTACAGTAAGTAATTGTCTGCCGTGAACTCCACATAGGCATCAGGAAGGATGTCTTTCCAGTAAACTCTTCGGCTCAGTTCAGTCACCCTGATTCCACCCCAGTGCAAGAAATTACAGGGTTGTTAAAAGAAAAAACATCTGGTTCAGAATATTACTGATACTACTGATTTCCATCTCTGAGAATAGATTCAGAACATATACTTCCAAGATCCTATGAGGAAGAAAGACTTCAAGTGAAACTATTTCTGTCCCAAAGTAGAAGTTTCATTTTTTTTTCTATTTTAAGCACAAAATCCAGAAGTGATTTCTCATAGAAACAAAGTTAGATGTACTTTTTAAAATTAAAGCAGTTAATTTAGTAATTTGATCCCAAGTGGCACACCTAACAGCATCATTCTTTAATCAATGTTCACTTTAACCTTATCATAACATAAGTATCACTATCCAAATCTTAGTTTATGGCCCTCTAGTTTGAGTAATTTCTTATTTTGAGAGTTGCCTAGTCTTTATCCAGACAGGAAACAGCAGGTACCAAAGTTCACTTTCAAAGTTAATGCATCTAAACCTCCTGGTTTTTTTTAGAAAGCAGAAAACTCCTGAGTGTACAATGAGTATCACCCCTTAAATTATTTCCAGAAACAGTCCCAAAGAATAATGATCAATATGGAAGAGAACAGAAATTACTGTTTTTTAACAACGTCATGGCTCCTCCACTTAATCAGGGTTGACTTCAGAAGCAGGAATCTCATTTCTGACCTTTCATAAAGCTCTGCTTTTAACAGGATATCTGGGTCTTCACTGACAGTATCCACACTTAGCTGCATCTATCAGCACATTTTTTGATCAAATGATTGAATCAAATTGTTAGAGTAGAATAAGACTGGAAAGAGGAGGGTGAAAAATAAGTTGCTCTTTCCCCCTGCTTCTCTTTTTGTCTGCTGTGATACAAAATGATACAAAATGACAAATACCCACAAAAAGCATTTTGGAAATGTTTCACATGTTTACCCTTTTACATGTATAATATGAATTTAGCAGCATTACCATTATAAAACTTCAACATCACTCCATTTTTGTGAGTTACTTGAGAGCAATATCCTGGTTATCCCGAACAGTATGTACTCTTTGAATTCCTGGATTTTTTTCAAGAAGATATTATTTTGTCAAACAGGCCCCAGGGAGAAACAAAACTAAAGAGCAACCATTAATCCTATTAGTTCTCCATTCCTGTTTCATAGGAACAGTAATTGCCGCTCTTGCTCTATTATTAATGAGCTGTTGTATCATTTAGGCTGAATTGTTGAAATAGTGGCAAATATAACAGCAAGACCAGTTTTTCTGAAGAAGACTATTTACAGGGTCAGAATGGAATTACTATTAATATTCCATTTGTACACATTGGAAACATTTCAAGGTAGAGAAGAAGAACAAAAGGTATGTATTCTTTGTCACCTGTGAGAAATGTGCATTGTTACATTTGATTTCAGGTAGGAATACATGAGATTTCAGATAGGAAGCACATGATGAAACAGCTCTATTATAGAATAATTGCACTAGATAAGAAACATGGAGTAGGAATCATTTACTGATTCCATGATCTTTCTCCAAAGCATTCCTGTAAAATCACATTGTCATAAGTTTTTAATTCTGGTATGTCTTGCTTGAGAGCATGAATTTAGGAGATGAATAAGCCAAAACACTCATGATAGCCTTTTTCAGAATTTCCATCAATACCTTGAGTAATATATTTTTCATTAATAAGTTGAGGATATTTACTTCTTGGAACAAAATACTTAAGCCAAAACTGAAATTCAAAACTCTTAAGAACTGACGAATTGGATGCATTAGAAATAAATTGAGGAAAAGTCATTTCAGTAGTCATTCCAGAGCTGCAGTTTAGCTCATAATGCATTCACCAGTTTTCTTCTTTTTTTTTCTTTTCACAATTTTACCCAGTTTTGAAAAAAGGGGGAGGAAAAATGCTAAGAGCATTTGTAAAATTAAAAGACTCATTTCTCATTTTAAAACTTTTAAGTGCAAGACTTTTCAGTAAAAGACTGTAGAAAGCCTGCAATGATATTACTTCGAAGACATATAGGCTTTTCCATCATTAAATCCATGACTCATTAATTAAGGAGAATTTAAAACTTGAAGTTTTCAGGTTAATAGTGTTATACCACTACTGCATTTGAAGTTTTGCTCATGGGCAAATCAAGATACCAAATACTAGGCTAACGCCTCACAATCCCACAACTATGCCTCTGTGGCGCAGTGATTAGAGTGCAGTACTACAAGCTACTTCTGCAGCCAGCTCCACTACAAGGTTGTGGTCAGGTTGTGGTCAGCCTTCCATATTTCCGAGGTGGGTAAAATGAGGACTCAAATTGTTGGGGCAATTTGCTGACTCTGTAAACTGTTCAGAGAGGGCTGTAAAGCACTGTAAAGTGGTATATAAATCTAAGTGCTATTGCTGTTGCTATTCTAACATTTCCATCATTCTGCTGCTAATTGCCAGGAAAAAAAAGAGATGAGAAGAAACATCACTGAGTAGAAGAGAAATAGAAATTCTGTTTGCATTATAAGTTAATGATATCCACAGCATACAAAGAAAATATCTATAAAAATGTTTTATAGATGGTATTTAGCTCCAACGAGATTGGCAAAAATGTATCCCAACATGAGTCCCAAATGCTGGAAATGTAAAAAAGTTGATGGTACATTTTACCACATGTGGTGATTATGCCCTGAGACCAGGACATACTGGATCCAAATCAAAAATTGGTTACAAGAGATCACAGGATATCAGATTGAGCTCAGACCTCAATCTGTAAATCAATCTTCCTTCCTCTTAGGAATTATCAAAGATAGATTACTGAAAGAAGTAAAATACCTGTTGCTACAGATTACAATAGCTGCCAGAATAGTCTTTGCGCAGATATGGAAAACCCAAATGCTCCTAATGAAGAACTAATAATACTTAAAATAATGGAAAGTGCTGAGATGGATATGTTAACAATGAAATTGAAAGAAAAAGATGACTCTGAAATCTTCTTAATTTGGAACAATTGTTATAAATGGCTAACTAGCAGAACTAAGAAGTGCAACAAAAAGTCTATCTGAAATAACCCTTAAGAAAGTAAAACAAAATTTTGTAAACTATATAAAGATATAAGAATAGGAATCATAGTTAAAGCTATTATTTATTATTAGTCAAATGTAATATAATGTATTATGATATTTAAACCAAAAACCTGTATAGATACCAAGAACGCTGTTGATACCATGATGCTTTAAGATGTAACAAAAGAAATTCAATAAAAATATATATATTAAGAAATTGAGTTTGTGTTCATTTTTCCTACATAAGATAAATGTTGTGAGCCAGGAACATGAAGTTGAAATGTACAGGTAGTCTATACTGCACTATGATCCAGGAGTGTTTCAACCTTTGATATAGTTTAGTTGATCACTGTTAGAAATAGTTATTCAAATTTAAATAGGGTTGTTTTTTTTTTCTTCCTTTCTTATCTCCATTATCCATACAAATGTTTTGCTGGTTTTTCCCAAAGAACACATTTGATGGGTAGCCTACCTTTATCATATCTATAACTGTATTTATACTAAACATAATTGCTAACAAAATAGGTTAGGCCTGTGATGGTGAACCAATGGCATGCGTGGCACAGGTGGTACACAGAGCCATTTGTGCAGGCACATGAGTTCCAGCCAAACTTACCTGCACTGTGCAGGTGCATGTCTCCCAGCTGATTTTCGGCCTGTTTCAGGCAGTTTTTGCCTCCTAGAGGCTTGAGGGAAGCCTCTGCAGCCTCAGGAGGCTGAAAAACGGGCCTTCTGGAAATACCAGAAGTGCCAAAATGGGCCCGTTTTCAGCCTCCTGAAGCTTCAGAGGTTTCCCTTGAGCCCCTGTAGGCTGAAAACAGGCACTTCCGGTATTTCCGGAAGGTCTGTTTTTCGGCCTCCCAAAGTTGCAGAGACTTCCCTTGAGCCTCTGGGAGGGTGAAAACTGCCTGAAATGGGCCGAATATTAGCTGGGAGGTGCACGCATGCACAGTGCAGGTAAGGGGGTGGAGGGATATTGCATGTGCATGTGCAGGGGAGTCAGGGCACAGTGCATTGTGGGTGCCAGTATGTGCATGCTTTTGGCATACCACAACAAAAAGGTTCGCCATCACTGGGTTAGACCATCATATTGACTCTTACTCCTGGGCTTCTTGGGGTTCTCAAACTTCTATCGACAATTCATCCCCTCCTTCACAAGGATTGCCAAATCCTATGAAACAAGGGCAGTAATGGCTGTTCAAAATGCTCACTTAAATCTAGCCAAAATCCAGAACATAGAGATGCTTATTAGCTTTTAGTCTAACTTGGCTTATTAGATTAAATAGTTCAGTACCCTACTCTTATGCAACAAGGCCCCTATATTATCTCCAACCTTATTTCCACCCACATTCACACCTTAACCACCCATGTACATGTTAGGCCCTAACCCTAACACACACACCCAAGAAATAAAGGGGAAAATGTAGAAAAGAGTAAGCAGGAATCACCAAAAATACTCATGACCAGATTCCTAAGATTATTATCAGCCACCAGAAACAAAGTATTATAACTGAAGACTCTGAGAAGTAGAAAAACTAGAGTGCCCTCAGAAAATGAATGCATATCTAGATATTTAGAAGGAATACTTTTGGCTCAAAACCTGCTGTACTTTTTATTTTCAGAAGGTTCAGATTCTTTTTAAGGCTTCCTTCACCCCAAATTGGCTTTTCTCCTTCAGTCATTAAACTTCTCACACATGGATTGGTTCATGCAGAGGTGGCCCTTCTCAGAAAATAGCCTGAACCCCAATAACTGAGATTGGTTTCATAGCACGAATCCATCGGCCATGTTATCATTTCCAAATACATTCTCCTTATTGCTTCAGACATTATTTTTCTTGCAAAAAATATGCTGAATTTCAGTTCCCTCCCTTTGTATTGTATACATCTGAAGAATTAATTTGCACAATAGGAGAGAAAGATCAAGGAGAAGAGAGGCAGCTAATTCTATATTGTAACAAATACAGCATAATTTCCCACAGATACAGAATACACGACTTCCTCTCCTCAATGTTTAGTCTTTATTCATTGCTAACAAATTGAATGTTCAAATAAAGTTCACTTTAGATATTGAAAGCAAACATTGATGGAGAGCAAATATACAGGAATAATATATCAATAGTAAATGGTTCAATGTTCTGAAGATATACATTATTTTGAATCAGTCTTTAATAACCAATAAGCACACAGGAATTCTCTACCATGTATGTTGCATCTAAGCCAAAAACTCCAAATTCCAAATAACAACATTCCTCTCTATAAGAATCTTTATACCATATGCAAGTTTCCTTAGTTTTTCTCAACAAGACCTTTTCATGATTGAAACTCATTTTTTTGTGTATGCATGTAATAACAATACACTTACACATATGGTGACCTTTCAATCATGCAGTTGAAACTGCTGTCTTGAATTTTATGACCCTTCCTGTAATGTCATTGGATTCAGATCACTGATTTATACCTAGTTATCTTTTATGTCCAGTTAAGTAAAAGCATAAGTAAAGGAAATAGTAAAATTAAAAGTAACATAGTAAAATTATTAAGCTTATTGTAATTTTAATTCCGTCTAACATGACATAAACTTAGGAGTTTTTAATGTACTTACAGTAAAATCAAATGAGTGTTTTATATAAAAGGACCTAGTTAGTTAGTTAGTTATATTGATGCTATTTCACTCAGGATAACTTACTTGAACACAGCTCGAGGTGGAACTTAGAATTTAACAGTGAATTGATTATAGGTGGAACTTAGAATTTAACAGTGAATTGATTATACTATGTGATGTTTATGATTTTATGAGATGTATGCTGTCTATAATCGCAAATGAGGCCATACACAACTCATATATAAATGCAATAAATAAGTGGTGACTATTTTATTATATAGAGGTATATTGTTAATAGATTTATTACACCACTTTCTAGACTCTTTTCAAATATTTATTTTTCATTAGGCAAATATTGTTGATCCTTTGTTATTTATGGCTGCCTCATTTGCTTTTCCTGGGTAGGTTTGTATCAGGTTGGGGGCCATTTTTCTTGCTTATTTCAGAAATTAGTTCAGTCCTGAACATGTCCAAAAATAGGGTGTTTTCTTCAATAGGTTTTGAATAATAAGGGAAGCTACTCTGTCTTTTTTTAATTGTTGCTGTTGTGCAATAGCCAGCATAGTTTCTCCTCTACTCAAAGTCTTTAAATATTTCAAAATCATTTTATTAACTCTGCAGTACAAGGAGAAGATTCCTCCATTTGATTTAGTTTCTCAAAATTTTATTATAGGCAATTATTAATTCATAGGTAAAAGAATTCTGTACTATTAAACATCCAGAGTCTTCATTACATTGCTTTACCTGAACTGAGAAAAATCTAGGTGACCATTAGATTGCAATAAATAGTTGCAGAAAACTCCAATTCTTTGCTGTTTTTGCATCATCCAAATTGTTTCAGCCCAGAGATGTAGCAGCCTTAATCATCCGAGGATTCAGATAAAGTAAAAGACTACAAACTATAGTACATATAGATATTGATAGAGCAGAAAGCATAGCACAACAGAATTTCCCCCATAGGCATAATTAGCTCATATATGCCTTGTTTACATCCCTGCCTGTGAATGGAAAATATATGGCCAGCTATGGCAGATGTATTTTTAAAAATGGATCTCTTTACTCTTTCACTATTTACAGTAAAAGAACTCTATCTTTATTGCATGGGTAGATTGTGGTTTATGTGTTCATTGTTGTTGCAGCTGGCTAGGTTGCATATACAAGCTGTCCACTTCTGCATGTGGATCCAAATTCATTGCTCCCATCAGAAAAATATCCAGACACCAGCCAATCAGGATGAGTTTGTTTTGAGTAGCCCCTTTTCTGTTGAATCATTCATTGCTTAATACAAGTTTCTACTTCAGTGAGAAGCAAATGCAGTACTGCCAGTTTGCAGTGCTGTATGTAGCATCAATCACTTGCTATGGTGATGACTGACAGCATATTCACCATTCTGTCACAGAACTTCAAACCCAAATGAAAATATTGGGATTTTGTACTTCCCATTAAAATAGGGAGAGAGTTGTTCTGTATTTTTGTTGTCAGAGACCCAGAGTTTTTCATTTCCATTCCTTTGTAGAAATATTTAGATATTAATATACCCTATTAGTTTGTCTTTTCAATTTCACTGGCTTGCCTGATTGACTATTATTGCTACAACATCCCATATGCTGTTTGAAAAGAACAACAACAGAAAAGCCTAGCATATTAAAAGCATTGTAACCAAACTTCCTCTGCACATTTTTACATTTGTTTCTCTTGTTTTATAGCCAAGTTTCTGCCAGCTTTTGGACTCGTTCAATATACTCTACTAAATGCTCATTGTATCTGCGACCTTCTTATCCTATTTCAGTAGAAGGAAATCAATAGGAATTGATTAAAAAATGTCCAGCCTGATCAAGTATTAACAGAGAAGATGGTGCTACATATGGATTTAAAACAATAACAAAGCGTACAGTGTGGGAAATGACAACCTGGGACGAAAAGGATGGTTGGACTCCAACTTGTTTAACAAATCTATCCTTGTCATTGCCTTCGGCTTTTGGATGTTGCCAATTCCCTCTTGATGATTCTCTGCTAAAGCTGGATTCCTGCTTCTGGTGAAGGATAAAATGTTGCATTTGGAAATACAAATGATGCCAGCAAATGCTATTTCAGCAATTATCCATGTTTAGCAATTATGCTAATGTTGATTCTCAAAAGGCTGTTATTTGCTTAGCGTGTTCTTCATACATTATCTCTGTACCTGTCTAACCCTGTATTTTCACTTGAGCTATTACAGGTTTTTTTTGTCAATTTAAGTGATGTTTTTAGTAGTGAGTGTTGTCATGGCAGTGTTGCTGTAGCAAGACTCTGGGTTTTTTTTTTTAAAGAAAATCTTCTTCAATACCGTACATATTTTATGCCATCATGAGAGCCTTAAGGGAGGAAACAATTCTGCCATGCTCACATTGTGTAGTCTGGAAAGTTAAATGGTGCTTCAGGCCATGAATAAACAGGTAGACAACTCACCATTTGATTTTCTGTTGCCATGCTTGGTAGGGAGTTGCTTTTCAGAACTATGGACTTATAAATATCAAAAGCTAGCAATTCAATGGTTCTTTCAAAAGTCAGAAAGATTGTGGTATATCATATCTCTTTCATAATGCATATTGTAAGAAGCCAGAGATATGCTCACCAGGTTTGTAGCGTTATAATAGCTTTAGTTAGATATGAAGCAGCATTCATTTGCTATAGAAAATCTTCATCCAGTAGGAACATGGAAATTGGATCATATTCAGTTTGAATTGTTGTTTTGATTTAGATCAGTCAAGTGATCCAGTTCAAAGTATGAGTTTAGTTTGGAATTACATGTCAGTATGATTCAGATGTCCAAATAAATTATTGAATCACATTGATCAAATATGAAGAAGACAAACTGATAAGGAGAAAAAAGACTATTTGCACATGTGAAAAAGCCAGTGAACATTCAAATCAATCTGAAAATCTGAAAACAATTAACTTCTTTGATTAGTCAATCTAAAATATAATCAAGTTTGAAAAGTCAAGAATGGATGCAATCACTTTTCAACTGAATGTCCAACTTGATTGTTGAAGAATTGTATTATTCTTTCATTATTACAAGCCAGGTTCAAGAAACATGGAGCTGATTTTAAAGTCTGATATAAATTTGCCTAGCTGTTAAGCTCAGCTTTAGAAGTTCTTATCTAAGCTTTGGCTTCATAGGTTAATGAAGGTAACCTCTTTTGAATGTTTTCCCTTTGAGAGAGAAACTCTCACATTATTTTAAGGGCCAGGGAAGTTCATTGCATTTTATTCCTTTGTATTTCTGTGATGCTGCGTTGTTTTAATTGGGCTGACTTGATCTTAACCTCTATTTTTATTTGAAAAAATAAAATGCTCTAAAAGTTTAATTGAAAAACAGGATATTCAGTAAAGGCAGGCAATTATTTAGCTGAATACTGAATTGAACTGGGCAAATATAGGAAAACTGTATGATGCCAACCTAAACAGTGGGATTCCTATGAAATAGCCACAAACAAGCTAATATATCCATGAAACAAATTAGTGCCTCTGGGAGTTTGTTTCTCCATAAGTAGGAGAATGGGGAAGAAGAGTATTAAAATTGAATGACTACAAATATATCTTCTAATCACAGGTGGTTTCATCAGGTGGATGGTAATCATAGTACTTTAGAGTGCATTGTTGAGTCCTTTACTTGCAAATGTCATTAAGTTCTATACAATTTTTTAAATTACACCCTACTTTTAAAGAAAAATCAGAATCTAAAGAAGCTTAATAATGTCTGTAATTTGGCAATTTCTTATCTACACTGCAGGCATTTTCATTGTTACTGATATTCTCTATAAAAACCTATGAAAGATTAACTAACCTTTCTTTAACCTTCCTTCTCCCAAGGAATCCAATCCAAGAAGATTCTTATTGCACCACGTTCTCCCCTTCCATCAACCTAGAAGTGGATAACTTTGTTACAGAATCATAAAATTAAAAAGAGTCACCTACGTTATTCAATTCAATATCTGGTTAATAGAGAAATCCAAATTAAAGCATTCCAGACAGATGACTTTTTAGCCTTGATTGAATACATCTAATACTTACCACCATTTTATTTTCCTACTGTCAGTTTACAGTCTACTGTATCAACTTTACTCCAAAATGTAGTCACATGTTTGTCTGTATTATGAAATTATTCTTATGAAATTTGTGTCACCTACAGAATTGATAAACATTCCTCCCACATCTTCAATTGAATTGCTAATAAAACCTACTGAGGAATAGAGATCCAGGACTGTTCTGTCTCACCTTTCCTCTTTCCCAAAAGATGAAAGAGTACAAACTCACACAAACACAGGCAGGCAAGCTGGCNTGGGGTGTGGCTCAATGACTCAGCCCACTCTCTGACCCTCCCATGCCTCCTACGTTGCTGCTCACATTTCTCCCTACAAGGCTGCTTAGGATCAAACCAATACTCTTCCTCTTTACTCCCTGTCAGGGACTGCTCCAATATGCCTTCCTCCTGATTAATCTCAGGCTGTTCCTCTCAGTTGTCTGATGGAACCTGAGGCATTATCAGGGAGGAAGGTCCTGGGGAGGAAGGCATTCCCAGTTTCTCCTCCTCATCTTCCAGGTCCTCTTCCTCTGACAGCATAGGCTTGGGAATGGGGGCCACAACACAGGACTATAGCTCTTCACTTGATACCTCAATTCCTTTCTATTCAGGAAGTGCTGATAAGCATTCTTTGGATACAGATTTTTAGCCAACAATATATTCATTCCCTTAATTGTTCGGCTATAAAACTCACTCTTACCTAGCTTGCTGATATATATTTTGTGATGTATTTTGTTCAATCCTTTGCTGAAGTCAAAATATACTTCGTTGATAACATTCCTGCAATTGGAAATGTTAACAATCAAAATGAGACAAGGCTTGTCTGGCAACATTTGTTTTCTTTATAAAGTCCTGCTGATGTCTGATAATTACTGTCTTGTCTTCAATGGCTTTATAGATCATCTCTTTTTGAACAGCTCTAAAGTATCTTCAGATATTGATACTAAGCTGGCTATTCTGTGTTTTGCTGTATTTTTCTCCTCCCCCCTTTGTCAATATTTGCTCTTCCCATCTTGCATTTCCTTCTATTCCAGAATTTCTCAAAATCTGAAAAAGTAGAGCCATATTTTCTTTGTTGTATGCTAGCATATACCATTTTCACCAAGTAGCTGGTGTACTGAACCCTTTCTTTGTCTTTTATTTGGAAACACTCTTTGTTACTCTTAGCCTCATTTCAACTCATTCCAAGTGTGTGTGCCTAACATGGCTACTTCTTTGTAGTCTTCTTTCTCATCTTTCTGCTTTGCATTTCCTACATCCTATATCCTATATTCATTCCTGATTTCAGGTTTTCACAAAGCATTTTGTGCAGACATATTGGCCCTATTCTCATTTTATACATCATTGGATTATACATCATTAAAATTAGATTTTTAGCTTTCCCTAAATAGTTAAGAAATCTAACATTATATAGTTATATATCCCCCAGTGTTTCTCCTGGTTTGTCTTCATCTTTGAAGCCTCCCTCCAATAACTAGTATTAAGCCAAGAGTAGCTGATTCTTTTATGACTTCCTCTACCTTCCAAGTGAGAAAATTGTCAGATGTCAGTTTATAATTCCAGGCTGTGCAATAAATCATAACTCTCTAGCCAATTTGTTTATAGCTAAACTTTCACAGACTTACATGTCTAGATAAATAGCTTTATTGGAGATAACATAGAGAATATATATAGGACAAAATATATGTGTATGTGAATGTGTCTCTGTGTGTATTTCTAAATACTGGCTCGCATATTTGATGCATGATTGTGATTGGACTATGGGGTTTGTATGGCCCAATAATGAAATCTCTCCCTCTGGCAATATTTGTATAGTCAGTCACTGATTTGTATTATTTTTCTTTCCTTTTCCATCCTCTTTTATGAACTGGAAAGATGGGCAAAAATGCTGGGTGAGCTGCCAGGATTTTAAGCTTTTTAAAAAATCCACTGTGGTACATTTGTATTGTTTGTCATATGTACTAACAGCAGGGGATAATTGTCAGTTGATCAATGCATAGACAATAAAGCAGACAGCAATATTTGCAATCTAACATGTGATTTCATGGTTTGTATCAGCCAGTAACAAAACAATATAATAGGAAGCAGATCTGCTCAGATAATAAACAATTTATATAAATTTATATATAAATAAATAAATATATATACATATAAATAAAAAATGTAAAAAGTAATAAACACGCACCCTTATAATATTGGTAGTATATTCAGACATGGCTGACTGACTCCACCTCTCTGAAGTCAGATAAACAATGCCATTGGGATAATGAAATGTCCACATAGCAGCACTGTAAAACTGCTGAGGGTATTGTTATCAAAATACACTTGTGCAAATGTCCTCTCCAGTTTGACCTGAGCAAGTTAGTCAACTTATAAAGCCTCTTACCAATTATTAAAAACACAAAATAGTGTGTAAGACAGTGTGTCTTACAGGTTTAACAATTTTCGTTCCTTAGGAAGTTCAATAATAATTTAGGTTGATGAATGTATGCCTATGCTTAACAATATTCTGCTCAACTCTATACATTCAATTTAAAGGTTTATCATGTAGAATCAAAGAGATAAAGCCAAAATGTAATGTGTAATTTTCACTAACAGTCCTAATTCCACTCTTGAGTAGAATTAAGTAGGAGCTCCCAAAATAGCATGCAAAAACTGAGTTTCAATTTGTTCCAGAAGGTGATAATCTTTGGGGTTGTGTCCCATATAATAACTGGAGGATTACTTTCCCATTGAACACTTTAAGAACTGATGAAATATACCACTGTAGTAAAAAAACAATTAAGAAGGATGCTATTCTTAATTGTTTTTACTTTCCTATTGAACAAATTTAAGAAGTTATTACTTTCCCAATGAAGAATTTAAAAACTGCTGAAATATACCACTGTAGTAGAAAAAACAGTTAAGAAGGAAGCCTAGAAAAGCCATGCTTTTCTAGGCTTCTTATGTTATATGGTTTAGATAGGATCTCCAGAAGCCATTAGATTGAAAATCAACACCCAAATATGGTAAAGTTTTGTCTGCTTTATTTGTTACCTATTAATTTGCCAAATATATTCATTATACTAACTTCAGAAGACCACAATTTTGTTTTTTAATTAAGCCAAAGTCTTCAATGCAGGATAGGGAAATCTTAAGAACTCTATGTAAGGCAATTTCAGTACATGGAAAGAAATCATAGTGTCATCCACATATAGCAGAGCTGGCATTGGTTTACAAGCTATGTTTGGAGAATGGATGTTATTCAACCTGCATGTAGGACTGAAATTAGAGAACTGACATACAATTTAAACAAACATTGGTCAAATAAACTCGTTTATAATCAGTACAAGAACATAGGTGCAGTCCTCACTTAAGTTACTGCAATTTGGACTGACAACTATGCCACTAGGCAATGTGGTCATTGACTGATCACAAAGTTATTTCTTTTGGTTTGTTGTTAATTTGAATGATCACTAAACAGGCACTAGTTAATTGGAGACTACCATTACAGTGCAGAATCACCTACCATTAATAAGTAATGAATAGCCTTATTTATGCCCATCTCCATTTAGCATATGATTGCAGAGACCTGGATTACAATTTTTGGAAGGATTTGTCTTTCCAGTCTATAGTTTCATTTGTAAACATGTATTCATGTTATTTTGCCTTTGGTTAGTAATATTTCTACAGATAAACTTGCACTATACCCACTTGGAGGCAAGAGACCAAACATTCAACGTAATTTGTTAGTTTGAAAATGAAATAAAATAATTGTTGACTCCCTTCCAGTTGTTGGTGTTCTTTCGGTGAATTTTCCATTATATGATCATTATAGTTTAATCTATATTTTAAAACTCAATATTTGTGTATCTGCAAAGATTTCTGCATAGAGAATAATCCCCAAATATTGAACTCTTCCAGACATTTTTTTGTGATAAATTTGCATGAGTAGTAAAGATATATTTTTCTGGGAATATTGTTATTTTAAAGAATGCTGTTAATTTTTAAAACAACTCTTCATAACTAGAAAGTAAATATTTGTTTTATCCTTAATGTAGCAGTACTCTGTTTAATAGCACAATAGTGTCTATAATCAGTGCAATTCTCATTTCAAACGTGAACAAAAGGAAAATCCCCACAACCATGGAAACCATGGAAAATGTGATTTACTCAAATCAAAAAGTGTTGGATATAGATCCCATTACAAGGCAGAGGGAAATTTAATATTCCTTCATTGAAAACTGTGATCGTAATATGATCGTTTTCACAAAAGATGGATTCATCATCAAACGTTCAAGCTAACACTAGAGCTAACTTGACAAATCTCAGCTTTGAAACGAGAGAGAGAGATGAACAACTGAACTCTAATTGTGTTCTGCTCAAGTGGCTCAAGTGTATTGAAAGATGGCTCTCTTCACCTTTTAATGGATAAAGTGTCCTTTATTGAATGTGAGGGATTTTTCTCCCTTGTTGGAAAGTCTGCATCAAATATCTTTTTCTGATATGCTGCTCTATTTCTGAGTGGCTTAGTTCACTACTTACATCTTATTATCTGCTGGAATTTCCTTTTCAAGGAAAGTTTTGAAAATCATTTTAAAAGATCAAGCTTGAGCCATGATCTTTAACTATGCAATGGTGACAGTGTCAGTAAAAGGGCTGTGGTAGAAATTATTTTATGGAGGAATGGTTTAAACATTTTGTTCATTCATTGCTATTTTAGGCTGCCCTGAATGTCTCAGATTTTAAAACTATGGTTCAAAACAATGCTTTCAGAAATGTATGTATTTGTGTGCAGGTGTCTGTGAGAAATGTGTGAAGAGTTCAATTCCCTAGAAAATATGTTTTTCTGTCATCTCCATTTGTTGCCATTTTTTACATTTCTATGGTGCTTTAGTATATTTTCTCTCACTTATTTTTGTTAATTCTGATTCTGTTTCTGAATAGTCATCTTGGGGGAATCTAAATAATTAGCAGACAGATAGCTGTGTTATCTGGGGCATAAAGCACAATTATATCATTAACAATTAAGCAAGTTTTATGATTTAATCACAGATAACAAAAGGGGTAAGGAAAAGAGATAGAAATAGAGATCTCTTGCATAATTTCAGCTAAAAATTGGTGAGGGGTAAGTTTAAAAATATATTGCAAAAACTTTGGCACTTTGAAATTTTAGCTAACTGGAAATACTTGAGATAGTATTAGTGGTGATGAAGATGATTAATACATTTGCAGACATGTCACTGTTGAACAATGATGCAGCCACACTTTAAGGTTTGCTCACACAGCCTAGATTTTTGCTCCTGTTAATGTTTTCTGCCTCAGCCATTTGTACATCAGCATCCTAGATCATGACAGGCCAAAGTTTCCTGTTGTTAAATCTGAAAAAGATTTGCCAGCTTACACTTCAGTGCTAGATTCTTTTCTGTGCGTGAATTAACATCTCCCCCACCAAACTTTTCAGATGTATTTAGAAAGAAAGATGACTCTAATGCTGCACATGAAGATTAGAGTTTGCTCTTAATAGCTTTGAGCTTAAAGCAGCGGAAGGAGATATCCGATTCAGAGAAGAAATATAATAATTTGTGTCTGGAGGGAAATGTAGGGAGAGACTTGCTCAAATTGGAATTACCTTTTGGTGTTCTTTTTGCTGCAAGTCTTGCAACTCTAATTACAGAAGAAAGATAAACTGTTTGATGGTGTCTTACAACATCCTAGCTTGTACCTGACTTAATCCATCCAATATGTCTTAATGAACTCATTATTCTTATGATGTCTAATTATAGTTGCTCAGGCATCTAAGTCCTGTGAAGTACAAAGAAGAATATTAAACTCAGTTTTAAATGGGGGATAAATGAGCAGATTGAACCTCAGCTACCATAGTGCTTCTTCATAGTGCTTTGTATTAATAATTGTATTCACCAGCAAAAAATTGATGCATAGTACACCTCAAGGACTGGTGTTAGGTGCTGGTTTGAGTTATGCAACATTTGATATTTTCATTTGGCTTGAGCTGTTTTCTAATGCCTTCTGTTCTTGTAGATGACATACTATGTGCAAGTTTTTCCTCCCAGGTGCTTCCTGATAAATTATCAATCATCCAAGTTTGAGAGGATTAGCAACATCCAGATGGGAGAGGAATATAAGAGTTTAATCTTCTACTGCACTGGAACGATAGTTCTCAGGCTTAGCTTTGCAAGAGATACGCACCGTATATCTAACTCACTCTCCAGGGAAATTGGATTTATTTGGTTTTTTTCCTGAACCTTTTCTTGTATCAACTAATAGGAAGCATAAGAGGCTGAGATAGCATTGAAAGAGATAAGAAAATGACAGAAAAAAAAAATGCATGTGTTTGTCTGTGTATGTGAATATGAATATGAATCTAAAGTCAGCAATGCTACATTGCATTAGGGTGGCTGCTTTGATATCATGAGAGAGATGGGGGGGGGAGAGAATAGTTTATTAATTGCAGGATTGTCAAACTCTGATACGTCATGCACTGGCCATGCCCACCCCTGGTTTAGGGAAGGGGGGAAAGTTGCAATATGTCATGTGATGATATGTTATCATGAATTTGACACCCCTGTATTATAATATACTTTAGGAAGAGGGAATATTCAGCAGAATATGTTTTTGAATAAGAATAAGCTATATTCAGAGACATCTCAGAGTTAATCTTTTTCTGTTTAGGTTACTGTTTTTTGGAAGACTTTGCTTCAATGGAACAATTTATCAGAGAACTAAGAGGGAGAAGTTTCCATATCTGATTGCAATACAATACATCAGTGTTTTTCAAACTTGGCAACTCCACACAACACTTATACCCTACTTTTATTCTCAACCATTGTAATAAATATTCCAACATGTTTTATTTGCTCTGAATGTTGGGTCAGATGAGAAATATAAATTAAATTAATGTAATAAAAATATACTAAGCCAACCAAAAAACAGTGATGAATTAAAAGTATCCAAAATATGGAAGAGATCTATAAAACAAACAAACATGTTTTAGGGATTAACATAACAAATGGAAATGAAAATTTAACTAAACAAATTAAGTCTTAATGGGTAACAGTACCCATTCACCTATTTATTGCTGATTTGCTGTTGCCTTTTTCTAGGATGGGCTTGTTGTTGTTTTTTGAAAACAATACTCATGGTTGCCAATTGTGGGTACAATACCAAGTACCCAGTCATACCCGTGGTTGCAATTTGTGAATGAACCAAGCACTAATCAGTCTGCTTTGCTCTATAAACATCAGTTATCATTGGAGATTTCATGTCTTAGATCTATGAAATTCAGAGAATTGTGTATGGCTAATGTAGACAATTACTGTTAGCACAAACTTCATTTTTAACAGAATGGAAACTATTCCAGACACTGTAGCCAGTTTGATGTAGTGGTTAAAGGACTTGTCTAAAAACTGGGAGACATGAGTTCTAGTCCTTCCTTAGACATGAAAGTTGACTGGGTGATTTTGAACCAGTCTGTCTAACCCACCTCACTTTCCCATTTAGAGAGAAGGAAACAGTGTTATGTACTGTATGTTTACTGCCTTGAGTTACTCATAAAATAATAAGGGTGGGATAAAAATCTAATAAATAAATAAACAAATACTTTATGATAGCTAATGTATCTGCAGTACATTCTGAACATTAATATAATATATATTAATTTATAATTCATTCTATAAGGTGGATGAAAAAATTTATATGACCAGCAACTTCACTAAAGTCATTAAAAGTAAACTCTGTTTTGAAATCATAATGATCTCAAAGCTTTACCAGTCTTTTACCATACTCTGCTTTCAGCAACTGCTTTCATACAGACATAGTATTCTCCAGTCCCACTCATACAAAGTCCTATGCCATGAGCTTTTTGTTTCTGACTTATCTGTCTTCACTCAGGAGCTGACATTTAGATAGATGGTTCCTCGAGGCAGACTAAATGAAAGAATTAATGCCTATAAGCTAGTCTGAATGATAGAAGATTCAGAGTTCCTAAACTGGCAGAAGTTGGAAAGAAGGGGAAAACTTATATATATATTTATTTGTTTTCTTAAGTTTTTGCGGGTACTTACATGTATGGTATTCAGCTTCGTTTGGATATTTTCCCACGTCATCATAGTTGTGCTTTTAATGTTGTCACAACATTTTGGCAGAATCTCATCTGCCATCATCAGGCTTCTGTATATGGCTTCTTATGGCTTCATATGGCTTCTGCCATGATGATGGCAGATGAAATTCTGCCAAAACGTTGCGATAACTTTAAAAGCACAACTATAATGACGTGAGAAAATATCCAAACAAAACTGAATACCATACATATAAATACCTGCGAAAACTTAAGAAAATATATATATTTTTCTTAAGTTTTCGCGGGTATGAACACAATACAGAAGCCTGATAATGGCAGATGAGATTCTGCCGAAACGTTGCTGCAACTTTAAAAGCACAACTATGATGATGTGGGAAAATACCCAAACAAAGCTGATATATGTATGGTATTCAGCTTTGTTTGGGTATTTTCCCATGTCATTATAGTTGCGCTTTTAAAGTTGTAGTGACATTATGGCAGAATCTCATCTGTGTGTGTGTGTGTGTGTGTGTTTGTGTGTTGTGTGACTTTTTTTTCTGCTGCTCCTGCTGCTAGCAGGAGCTTATCAGCTTATTATTTACCTTATCAGAAAAATTGCTAATGGTTTGATTATTGTGTTTTATTTCAAAGGTACCCATTTATCAGCTTCTTGCCTGCTGGCACCTAGTATCTGTTTTAGGAGGCTTTCTTGCTTGCTGTTGAATAACTACTACAACCATCATTTCTGGATTCCAGACAGCATGAGTAATAATCGATCTCCAAAACCAGCCTTTTGACATGCCTCAGTTATGATATCAAACATCATAACACCTTTTCATCCTTATCACAATTTTGTGAAAGAGTATGGATGAGAGAGAGAGTGCTTTCAGAATAATAGATTTGGGAAGGGACCTTGAAGGTCTTCTAGTCCAATTCAAGCAGGAGATCCCAGAAAAATGGATGTCCAAACTCTTCTTTAAAACCTGCAGAGATTTTTTATATATACATTCTTTTTCTTTACCTTAAGTTAAAATAAGATAACTTGTTTCATAGATTTAAAATACATGCAAAGACCCTCTTGTTGAATTAGTCTCTGTACATGTTATGAACTGAGTGGTCCGTTGCCAACATTTATACTTTTTTTAAAAAAATATTTTGTTTATTTTATTTTAGATTGTATTGTGTTTTTATGATGTTGGAATAAGAAAAACACCAGGAAGAAAAGGAAGGCTAAGAAAGTGCTCAATAAAGTTGATCAAATCCTGAAAGAGGTAAGATTTTTTTAAACAAAGGCAATACATGAAAAGGTATGTGAATATGATGAAAGCAAGGAAGGTTTATGAGGATAAAAAGTTATGGAAAGGTATTGTGAGTGTAAAGTAGTTTTAGCTATTTTTCTTTACTTTTTTCTTGTATCTTGCATTTAATTTCTGCATTTAATAAAAATACTATTTTTATTCCCTTTCTGTAGTCTGCAAAATGCCATTTATCTGAATGGGAATAAACTGATGGGTGTTTAAGTGTGTTCTTATTTAATATATTAAACTTACCATCTTGTATGAATGTTTGGATTCTGATTTGTTTCAAACTTGGATTTTGATTTGTTTCAACATTCAACTAGTGTCTGCATTAGTGGCAGAATTTTTTAAAAATGTATTATTGATACAAGACTTCTAAATAATAGTCTTCATCTTAACTTGCTTACTCCCCAAAGTTTCCTATCCAAGAAAATATCAGCTTATTGAAAACACCACATTGCATTTATTGTGCATGTCTTGTGTTACCCATTATTAGAGAAGCAGAAACTGTCTCCCAGTCCATGGTTAAAGGTATTCAATTTACATTTTTAATTCTGTTGCCTGAAGTACTTCACACTTGGACTGCTTTCTGAAATACTATACTTAATTCATATTTATATTCTAGCTCGCCCTCCTTTTTTGCTAACTGATTTAGCTTTAATAGTATTCCAACCGTCTTCTTTGCTCCTTGGGATTGTAAGAAAAAGCTTGATATTTTACACATTTAACAACAATGTAATTCTAAGTATTGTCTGAAAAAAATATATGTTATATAGGCATCTTTGCTCAGAAACACATTCCAAGAAAGGAAATGATTTGTAGCTTGAGAACCACAGGGTCTGCTGAGACTGGCAATTCCAAGAATTTGCTAGAACAAAATAAGTGAGGCCCATAGATAATAAGTATATTTAATAGAAGTTTTATAGAAGGAAGAAAAAAAATCAACATCGTGGTAATTTCTAACTCCATGATTGCAAAAGGATATCAGTAGATTTTTTTAAATTTATGTATTTTATTTGTTAAATTTATTTGCTGCCATCTCTCTGTGGGGTTGTTCTAGGCAGCTCACAACAATAAAAAGAAAGAAATTAAAACAGTATAAACAAACAGAAGTAAAATAATAGAACAATAAAACCGTAAAAAAGTACAAGAATACATCCATATGGTAACTGAAAGATGGACAGGTGAAGAGCAGAAAACAAGATATGCTAGCTCTCCATCATTAAGGCTTAATGTATTGTTCATATATCAGAGGTTCTTTGTAGAGATCATATTCTAGAATAGCAGAATACATTTATTACAGTGGGTGACCATTGAATTGAGGCTGCATGGATACCTAAAGCCCCTTTCTAGAAGCCCTCTGTCAGCTTTCCTTGCAAATTAGCATTATTATTTTTTTGCTATTTTGAGGAGTGAAAAATAGTCTGCTATGCTATGAAGTAGATGTATTGTTCTAGCTGATTTGTATGAAAACTGGGTTTCTAAAGTTTTATATCTGATAATATTAAAGTTCAGAAACACAGGATGCATTCTCTCCATATAGATTGACATTGCTATGGGCAAAATGTGTATGCTGTTAGACATTGTCTAATGCAAAGAGTATGCAAATAAATATTTCTGTACTGTACATAATATACATGCTTATTTGAAATAAACCTATTTAGTCTCCAAATGGCATCTCATGCATTGATTCATTGATTCAGAGTCATTCATTCAATGTATGTGTGTTCACCTGGGGCATGACACAAAAGCAATACAGTCAAATAAGCAAGAAGAGTCCCTTTATTATCTCCAACTTTGTTCCCAATATCCAGGTTACCTTCAGCTGGAGAAAAACTATCCCAGGAACAGCCTTTAAATGGAGAAAATTCAGTCCAAAACAACATACATACAGACTGTAACTAAAAATCCAAACAAACTAAGCTGCAGTAATTAACTTGACAGGGCAGGAGAAGGACTTTTAGACTTGAAAGGATGGCAAAACTCATACAGTTGGGAAGACACCAGGAACACAGATAAGCCACAACGATACCAGATAAATTCACAATTTGCTCCCAATAGCTTGTTACGTGCAGCTTCCCCTTTTAAACACTATGTTCCCAGCTGCAGCTAATAAAGGGAATCAGGGCCCTTTCCACGCCCATAAGCCATGCAACTCACATTGCTCCCTTCTCTGTTCGTCCCTGCCTGCTCTAGGATGAAGAGGGGGTGGTTCTGAATTCCCTCTCCCTTGCTCTATTTCTCCCCTGCTCTGCCCATCTGGCCTTTGCCCTTCCCCAGTTTCTTCCACAGCCAACGGAGCCACATTCCCACTCCCTGTCAGCTGTTTGGCCTCCCCTCCAAATCAAATTCTGACAAGGGCATGACAGTATGTATGTATGTATGTATGTATGTATGTATGTATGTATGTATGTATATATGTACGTATGTATATATGTTTTACTGCTATCTTGCTTATATAAAGGGCAGCAAAATATATAAATAAGGCAAGATTTATGAGTAATAAATAAGCTTGTTAGTGATATATTCTGAAACACAATTCTTGTTGGAATCTTGCACTGTCCATGATTACTATAATTTGGTTTATAGTATAACTTTTAAATAGGAATGCATATCAAAAGAAGAAAGATAGAAAAAGTAAAGAAGGAAAAAGTGATCCAATTAAAAGATAGGGCATTTGCTATATCTGGCTTCTTATGCAATCATCTATTATCACACATCAGTTATACACAACTTAAAGCACTGAATCCTTTGATTCTATTTTTAAAATGCTGAACATATATTCAGCATGCATATGTATATGTATATAATATAGTTTATTTTTATAAAAGGAAGGAAACACTGTGCAGACATTTTAAACTAATTTAAAAATTCTGTGTCCCAGATTCCATTTTTTCCTATCTTATGCAGATGTAGCAATGAGCACCCTTCCCTTGCAAGGTAGTTCTAAAGAAAGAAAAAGATAATATTTGGTTTAGTTTAACTTGATGTGCTGACGGGTGAGTATCTGATTAATTTGGAGATGCAGGGTGAGATCACACAGCACTTAATATCTAGGTATGAAATCCAATAAGGTATTTGACATATAAATAGCTATTCTGCTCTACTACTGGTAGTTCATTAAAGGATGAACCTAAGCAAACATCTCTTCAGAAATTCCCTTTGTATTTTTTGAATGTGAGTTAATGTCTAGGGTTGATCCTTTAAGTTTAAGAGGTAGTTTTGGGGCACAATAATTTACATGACTTGCCAGAGTATTAAGAACTTCAGCGATATTTTACTCAAGTTATTTTCTTGATGTACAGTCAGGTGAGGTTTCTAAAATTCTGGAATCTTAAGAATTTAAGGAATATGATTTCCTATTAGGTTAGCTCCTTGATTATCAGCAGGCACCTGGTATCAGCCACTGAAAATGTTTTGTTATAGAAATAATTGCTCTGACCAATAAACTAAATATACTTAATGTGATGTGAGCATCAGAAAGTAATATTCCTGTCCTTATCAGAAATTGATTGATATGACTTAGTGGAGCCAGGAAGTATTTTGGCGATGCAATTCTTTATTAGGTGGACAACTTTTGTTATCTACTACTATTGTGAGGGGATTCTATTCTTCCTCAGCTCCCATTCAACCCATGACAAATGATAGGAAATTGTTTGACTGACAATCAACATTTTATTTTATTTATAGAATGTTTTATTAGTTACTATGCATTTGATAGATGTGGAGATAGCATGGGAATCTTCAGTCTCCTAGATAATTTTCATTCACCTGCAAGGATTCAAGATCAGGACCTTCATTATCAGTTCAGAGCTGTGGGGTTGATTTCACTCCCTGAGACAATTAATTCATGGGACAATTAAAAAGAAGAATGAAGAAACAAGGTGGCAAAAACGGGCAGAAAATAGATTGGGAATTTCTTTCCAACCTCTTTGTAACAACATTGCCTCAGGTCATGTAACCTGGAAAAAGGGAGGCTAGAAAGCAGCATCCCAACCCACCACCCAACTGTGTCTTCCATAAGAATGATTGGGGAGGGGGTTCTTTTTCCTGTACTCTTTTTGTCTTTGCAGCCCCTATTTCTTTCCAGTCCATTTTTTAAACACGACATTTCTTTTTTCAGTTTCTCTTAACATACCACATTCATTCATGTTCTGTTTAACTTTCATAGAGTTATCCTGCCTATGGACAGATGGGACCTTGACCCATTTTACATTAATTTATTTCCAATATTCTGTTAGGTTGGAAAGAATAAAAATGATTTTCAACCTTTGCCTTTGCTGCCTGATCCAATGGGATTTTGAAAGTAGATTATATATTATTTTACTGAAAGAAATAGACAAAGAATATTGTGCAGTGGCATTTCATGACTTTTCAAATAATAATGATGAAAAACTCGATTAGTGAATAAAGTATGTTTGATATTTGATTTTGTTTTTACAAAAACACTTCAAGGACATAATCCAAAATGGCTGAACAATACTCCGTACAATATTGTAAACCATTTCCTTTGAATGAATAATGACTCATTATCTCACTATGTTAGCTTCTAAAATGTTGGCTTCTAAAATTAGATATTGCAACAATGACATCCTGTTTAAGACACCTATTAACATCAACAAAATTGATGATTATTTATTTATCATATTTATACACCACCACAAACTCAAAGGACTCCCAATGGTTTCAAAAGATAAAAGTATAGTAAAAGAAAAAAATAAACAGAAACATCCACAATTTAAGTAAAGATAAATAACAGAATATTAAAAATATTTTAAAAATACCCAAGCTGAAAGAACCAATCTATAAACCTTAAAAAGATGACCTCATACCCAAAACATTGTCTGGAAAAGGTTTGTTCTGATACTTCCAGAAGTGATCAAAGTGGGAGTATTTTGAAAACCATAAATATAATAGTTTTTAAATATAACACATAAGAATTTCAAGATTGGCAAAGTGTTTTGGGTGTCCAAGTCAAGAGAAGAGTTGCATGAGTGAAATGGCTTTAACTTTAACTAAATGTATGAAAGTATGGACAATTATATTTTATGGTGATGTGCATTAGGTGAGGCCCAGTGTCTGGGGTGGTGAGGTTATGATATTAAAATGTTTCCACTTCCTTCGGGTATTATCCCACGTCATTGGAGTGCTGTTAAAGTTGTAGCAACGTTTCAGCAGAATCTCATCTGTCATCATCAGGCTTCTGTATGGATGTGGGTCTCCTTTCTGTATGGATGTGGGTCTCACAGCTCCTGGTTTTAAATTTGAGGCCTGGTCATTCTGACATTGGCGAGGAGCCTGTCTGTTCTGTGAGGTTCATTGGACTTGGAGTTTGATTAGATTTGGTGTTTCTGGTTTCTTCTGTCTGTTTTGTGGCTTTGATTGGCTGGCAACCCTCTCGTTCTTGTGTTGGGAGCTTTCAGTGCAGCTTGGCTCCGTGTGAAAGGACGGCTGCGCTCTTTCATTAGCAAGCTGCAATCATTAACAAGCTGGGGTTTCACCTGCGGTTGCCTGGTGGGGGGTGTTGAGTTGGAGGCCATCAGAGGGAGTCTGTCTGTGCTGAGGCGTGGGGGTGTTTGAGGTGGAGGCATCAGAGGGAGCCTGTCTGTGCTCAGGTGTGGGGGTGTTTGAGTGGAGGCATCAGAGGGGTAGTCTGTCTGTGCTCAGGTGTGGGGGTGTTTGAGTTGGAGGCATCAAAGGGAGTCTGTCTGTGGCTCAGGTGTTTGTCTGCTTTGTTGGCGTGGGAGCATCTTCTACTTTTGAGAGTGCAGGTTTCCAAATGAATAGGCCAGTCTGCTGGGAATCATCTCTTCTATTCAGCTGTCAGTGTCTTTTTTCAACTCTCTATGGCTTCTCTTAATGATTCTGTGGTTGGGGTTTTCTATAGTGGGGTATGGTTTTAGTGCATTGAAGCATTGGATGTTGTGACCTGTCCGTCTCTTCATGTGTTGTGGGGACTGATAGTAGGAGCGTGCTGTTCCAGCTTTTTGTTATTGCATTTTGCTGTGTTTCATGCTAGGCAGGGTACTATATATCTTTCTCTTGTCTGCATTCCAATGTATGTGGGCCGTGGCATGCAATGCTACAGGGAATTTTTCGTATATGCCTTGGTTTTCCAGGTCAATTTTTGTCTTTGGGGGTTTCTCGAGGATGGCTGCCTATTTTTTTTTCTGTTTTGAAGGCAGTATTGATGTATGCGCTGGTGTAGTATCTTACTTGATTTTACCTGTAGTACCTCTTATTGTAGGGCAGGAGACAGCGTTCCATAGCGTCTGTTTGGTCTTCTAGGTCTCTGTTATGTCATTGGTGTGTTGTCTCTAACATTGACCTCGTGACCTGCGCTGTCACCGCGGCTCTCCGTGTGATGTTTGTTTTTTTTGGAAGCCATTGGCTGTCAATGACTGTCAGTGCATGGTGCATCAAGTGTTCAGTCTTCTGATCATATGCATGTCTGATGTATCTGGGCAGACGTCAAGTGCATTTGGTTCTGGTGATAGTGTTTGTTCGCCACAGGAATTATTCTGTGCTGTCGGTGGTGGTGGGAGTGCGCTTGATGGTAGCGGTTCGGTGTGTGTTTATTCTGTATATGGACATTCGTAACGGTGTAATAAGACATGGACAACTAAGGTGTTTCCCACCGTCCGTAGCCACTCTGCTTCTTCTTATAGATTAGCTACATTCTAGGAATGTAGTTTTTTGATTTATTTCCGTTTTCCATGGTGAACTTGATTTTGGGTGTGCTGTGGTTTATGGTGTGTGTGGAATTGTTAGGTTTTCGCCTTGTTCCATGGGGCCAAATCACAAATGTGTTCAGTCAATGTGATCTTAGCCATAGTTTGGTTGTCGGTGTGCATTAGTGCCAGGGGCTCCGGATTCGAATTCTCCATGAACAGCGCTTTGGCAATGACGGGTGATCAGTTTGGTGATGTCGCGTGAGCGGGTCCTTCAATGTTGCTTGGTCATTTTGTCTTTTGTATATGAAATATTGTTGGATTAAGGCAAGGTTCTGTTAGTGTCCATGAGGCCCGTTTAGGCTGTGTGGTATTTATTTTTGAATGATTTCAAGAGTTTTCTTTTAGTGGACTTGACGTGAATCAGTGAAACCAACCGTCGAAAACTTATAAGCAGATCTTCTGTGTCCACGTGTAGATCTTTGATCATTCGAAAGAAGTGGTATGTAGTTTTGCACATATGAAGCTGCGGTTTCGAGGCATGGGGCTCTGTAGGTTTTGGTATGAAGTACTTAGTTAGCGCTTTTGTTGTATGCGGTGCTCCTATGGAGCTTTCGACTATGGGTCTGAGGCTATGCCTTCTTTGTGTATGTTTGGGAGGGCGTATAAATTGAGGGCATCCTAGAAGATTTTTCTCTTGGGAAATGATCGTGCCTGTTGGATTTTTTTGCTTATGGTGCTGGGGCCTGCTTATAAATTTTCTTCTTGTGAGGTTACTTGTTCTAGCATATGTGCTGCTTGGGCTGTGTATTATAGGTTTGTGAATGTGGACGTCTTGGGAGTAGGTTTTGCATTTGTTGTTCATAGTCTTTTCTGTCCCATTACTACTGTGGCATTTTCTCTTGGTCGCTGCGGAGTGATTATTAGTGCCGTTGTTATCATTTTCAGGTAGGTTTGTAAGTGCTAATGAAAGTCAATCTTTTTGCAAATTATTTTTTTTGGTGTCTTCCATTTGTGCCTAAGATGTGAGGAACCTGGTATGCCTATTCTGTCAAGCCTGTCCAATCTGCTATTTAATCTTGATTAGGCCTGGTATTTCTACTGCCACATATGAAACGAATTCTGTTGTTGATTTTTGTTGGGTGCTATGGCATATCTTGAATCCTTGTGGAATAGGACATCTGTTTCGTGTTTTGTTGAGTTCTCTGGTTTTGAGACGTCTTATATATCTAATTGTTTCCAGTTGTTCTGAGTTTTGGGGGGTTTTCTTGCATGTGTTCTAATCTTCTTCAGTTTTCTTTAGAGTTTTTCATTTTTGTAAGTGGTTTCAGTTTCAGCTTCTCCAAAGTTTGTAAGTTGTTAATCTTCATACCCAAACTAGAGGGTGGATTTTGGCTGCGCTCAATTCCAGGTGTATGCTGTAGCAAATCTGTTGTTTAAACTGATCTAATTGGAATCTTTTAGCTGTGAAACTTCATTTCTGAGTAGCAGCTATCTCTGTTTCTTTTGAGGATACGTTTGGTTGCTGTGGTGTGCTGCTTATAAAAGTGTTAATATTGACAGCCAGGTTGGTGTTACGTTGGTATTGTCTCTGCAGCTGGCATAGCGACATTTATAGGTACACATAGTATTCCTGCCTCTTTTAAACTTCCAGCTTCTCATGACTTTTGATCTGGCTGTTTATTTCCTCCGCGTCAGAAGGTCAGATATTTGTTTTTTTAGGCGTTCGCTCGGCGAAACTTACATGTGTGCTGTTCAGTTCCTTCCAGGCTATCTATCCACACGTCAATTAGGAAGTGCTGTTAAAGTAGTGTGCAAGCATTTCAAGCGAGAAATCTCATCTGCCATCATCAGGCTTCTGTATGGATGTGCTGTCTCACAGTTCCCTGGTTTCAAATTCGAGCTGGTCCATCTGATTGGCTAGGGAGCTCTGGTTCTGGTTGTTCATTTGGACTCTGGAGTTTTGATTGGTCGGTGTGTGCTGGTTCTTCTTGTTATGTTTGATGGCTTTGATTGGCTGGCAACCCTCTGTTCTTGTGTTTGGAGAGGCTTTCCAGTCAGCCTTGGCTTTCGTGTGAAAGATGCGCTCGTTAAGTTCATCATAGCAGCTGGTTTCACCTGGTGTGCCTGCGGTCGGGGGGTGTTTGAGTTGGAGGCATTCAGAGGGAGTCTGTCGATGCTCAGGTTGGACGGTGATCCCTTGAGTTGGAGCAATCAGAGGGAGTCTGTCTGTGCTCAGGTGTGTTGTTTGTCTGTTATTGTGTTGTGGAGGATCTTTCTATTTGAGAGTGCAGTGTTTCCAATGATTGACAAGTCTGCTGGAATCATCTCTTCTATCTATCGCTGTCAGGCTCTTTTTCAATCTCTATTGGCCTTCTCTGATATGATCTGTGGTTGGGGTTTTTCTATAGAGTGGCTAGAGTTTTAGTGCCTTGGAAGTTGCAATGTTGTGCGACGTGTCGGTTTTCGATGTGTTGACTCGTGAGGGAGGTGTGTGTCCATGTTTTTTACTGGCATTTGTGTGTCTCATCTAGGCATGCGTACGTTATTCTCTTCTACTTGCGTTTGTCCAGATTTATGCTGGTCCGGGCATGAGTACAGCGGACATTTATGTATATGCTTGGTTTTACAGCGTCATTTATCTTGGGGTTTCTTAGGATGGGCTGCTATTTTTTGTCTTTTTTGAAGGCAGTTTTGATGTGCGTGGCCTGTGCTAGGTATCTTACTGCGAGGATTTTATCTCTCGTAACCTCTTATGGTAGGTAGAAGAACAGTGTTCCATTTACGTTCTGTTGATACATTCTTGGTCTCTGTTAGTGTTTGTAGGTGTGTTTTTGTGGATCAAATTGGTGATTTTTTTTTGTGGGATGGAACAGCCATTGGCTCTGTCAATACTTCAAGTCAGGGTGCCATAGTTCAGTCTTTATATGTGTCTTGTCTGCCAGGCTTTGGTTCTTGGTTAATTAGTGTTTTCAGCCACACAATTTATCTGTGCCTGGGTGGTGGTGGGATTGGGCTGATCCACTAGAGATAAGCGGTTGGTGTGTGTTTTCTTCTAGGTATATGGTCGTGTCCCAGTGTGCCATCTGGGTTCTTTTGTAGATTAGGTACATCTCTAGGAATCGCGTAGTTAATTTGTTTATTTCCGTTTCCCATCGGTGAACTTGATTTTGGGTGTGTGCTGTTTAGGTGTGGTTAGGAAATTGTTTCGCGTTTTCTTTTCCATGGGCGCCAATCCACAAATGTTCCATCAATCCGTGATCTTAGCCCACTTTGGGTTTGTGCGTGGAATTAGCCAGGGCTCTGGATTCGAATTCTTCCCATGAACAGGTTATCAATGACCGGGTGACAATGGTGATCCCATAGGGGCTCCTTCATTTGCTTGTATCTTTGTCTTTGTATATGAAAATATGGTTGGTTAGGCATGTGTTCTTGTTAGTTCATGAGGCCTTTCAGCTGGTTGGTATTTATTTTTGATTGATTTCAAGAAGTTTCTTTCTAGTGGCACTTGAGTGTAATAGTGAAAAACCACGTTCAAGAACTTACTAAGCAGATCTTCCTTTGTTTCAACGTGTAGGATCTTTATGACTATTCTAAGAATGTGGTATGAGTTTTTGCACATATGAAGTGCGGTCTTCAGCAATGGGGCTTGTAGTTGTTGTGTTTGCCTAAGTAATTAGCTAGAGTTTGTTAATAGTGCTCCTATGGAGCTGATCTATGGGTCTGAGAGGTATGTCTTCTTTGTGTATTTTTTGGAGAGCCGTATAATTTGGGGCATTAGAGAAGATTTTTCTCCTGGGATGATTGTCTGTTGATATTCTTACTTATGTGGCTGGTTATATTTTCTTCTTGTCGGTTAATTTTTCTAGATATGTGTGTTTGGGTCTGTGTTGTATAGGTCTTGTATGTGAGTCTTGGAGGTAAGATCTGTTACATATTTGTTTCATAGTCTTTTCGGTGTCCATTACTCACTGTGGCATTTCCTTTGTCTGCTGGAGTATTATTATGCTGTTATCATTTTTCAGGTGTTGTAGTGCCTCTGAATTCATCTTTTTGCAAATTACTTTTTGGTGGTTTCGTTGTGCATAAGATGTGAGGTAACCTGGTGTCTTATTCTGTCAGCTTCATCTGTATTTAATTTAGGTTAGGCTGGATTTTCTCTGCAACATATGATGGATTCTGTTGTGATTTTTGGGTGCTATGGCATAATTGAATCCTTTGGATAGACATCTGTTTCTGTTTTGTTGAGTTCTCTGTTGGAAACGTTATATACTAACTGTTTTAGGTGTTGTGGTGAGTTGTTATATATATATATTGTTTACCATCCAGAATTCCATTGTTAGATGAGGGATAGTAACTGGACATTTTGTTTTCTTATGTCGAGCATTCCTGAAATCCTAGCCATTTAGTTTAGGGCATTCTGACAATAATTTGGAAATAACTATTACACCCTATATATATATCCCATACATTAACTGAAATTTTACTACTCTGAACTTTTTGGTAAATTTTAGTCGTATTGTAGTTCTTCAAATAAAATCATCATTAAATCATCATCATCATCATCATCATCATCATCATCATCATCTATTAATTGCACTATTTTATGCATTCCACATTACGCTCTGCTTCCAAGAAAACATTGCCTTATTTTTTCAACTTTGAATTTTCTCAAAATATTAATTCAGCAGTATCATCAATATTAAATTGGAATTTGTTTGCTATTATATATCCCACATCCCTAGGAATCTTAGATGAATCCTCTTCAATTGGGATGCAAATTCCAAAATGATGACAAATTTAATATAAGAGGAGAAACAAAGCACCTTACAGAAAATAAAATCTGGAAACAAAACCTTCCCTGTCTGATAGCTGAAATAGCTGAAATTTTCTACTGGAAAGGAAAATTTCCAGAAATAATCTTCCAAAACAGTGCATTCAATTTTGAAAAATGCATTTTTGGAATATACAAATGAATGTCAAATCTGAGTTTCTTGCTTGTTAACTTGTTTATGAAATATATGGAATATACTTTATATGCTGCCAGAATCTAAAACAATTCTAAGATTATTTGTTTGCAGAATAAAGCAATAAAAGAAACAAGAGGACATGTGACTCCATCTAATTTTTCTTTCTTTATTTTTTTTTGTAAAAATTTTATTTGGGTTTTCACAGTACATAATACAAATAAAATATCTTTTTTTGAGAATAGCATGGTCCTGGGTTATCACTTCTCTATACAGACACAAACTTAATTTCATATTCGTCTTTGTGTTCTAATTCATATCTTATTACTATTTTAACATTTTCTAAATAATGTTTCCATTCCCTTAGTTTTCTCAACCTTGCTTTTAATTATCTCATTCCTTTTTAAATTCAATCATATATATCTTTTTCTAAGTTTCAATATCTTTCTAATCATTATATTTGTACTTTTGTCTGTCCTGGTTCAATTTCATATTTTCTTTTCTCATTAAACAAAATTCTCTTATTTAACTCATATTTAAACTTCAATTTATGCCTTTACAATTATAACATTCAATATAACACAGCTTCCAGTCAAATTCTTCTTGGTACATTCTTAAAATACACGCTAAGTTCTTAAAGAGAAAGTATATACATAACAATAATAATTAAATTACTTATTCGATTCCAATTCAGCTCTATCATTAATGTTAGTTATAATCTTTCACATCTTTAACATTTCTTTTCAATGGGATATCATACTTCCTTTGGAACATTCATAATATTTCCATAATTTTTTCATATTTCTTTCATATTCCTCTATTTTATCTATCATTTTAATCACACTTGTTTCATATTTTCGAAGTTCATTTCTGTCACTAATATAACAATACTATCTTATGTACACTTGCAGATCCCTCTTTCAATTAAGTTTTCACCCATTATCTCTGTGTTTTCTTAATAGGCTTAATAGGCTTATACCTTTAATCCTTATACATTTTCCTTGTTTCTCTATATCCTGTTTCCTTCCTTTATCATTTCTTTTCCTTTCCCTCTTCGCCCTCTTCTTCTCCCTCCCCTTTTTGACCACTTGTCTCTCTAATTCTGATTCTCTCTTCTGTAATCCTCTCTTCTCTTTCTTCCTAATGTTGTAATTACTTTTCAAGCTATTCTTTTTTTTTTCTGATTGTTTTTTCAGATCTTAAATTTTTCACTCTCTTTCCCCCCTTTCCTTTCTTTTCCCCACACAGAAATACTTGGTCATTGAAGATGGCTTCTTCTTAGTCCCACCCTTCTTGTTTTACAGGCATTTTTTTGTTATTTCTCATAGTTCAGGATCTCCATTTCTAAAAATTGAAATATGAAGCCAAAAAAACCTCTTCCTTCTTGTGCATCTTNAAAATTGAAATATGAAGCCAAAAAAACCTCTTCCTTCTTGTGCATCTTCTTTCTGTTTTTTAAGTTCCATTTTCAGTTCTTCCAAGAGTAATAGTATTTTAAAAACTTTTAAATAACCACCCGATTGATTTTAGTCCTTTAGATCCAATAACCAAAAATCTAAAAAACACTAAGTAATCCAAATAATCCAAAGCTGTTTCTTCTTGCTTCCTTTTTTCCACTTTCTCTTCCTGGAGTTCTATTATCTTGTCAGATAGTTTCAGTTAGAATGTATCTTTTAGGAATCTTGTTAAAGTTTCACTGTTAATTCCCTTCACTTCCAGGTGGTCTTCTCCATTTTTCCAGATCCCACTCTTTTGTTTTTTTTCCTTTTCTCTACTTTCCTTCTTTTAATTTTTTTTGTAAATCTAGAAATATTTATTATACCTTTGACATTTTATTTTCAGCTTAAATGCCTGTGAATGTCAAAGTGGTTTTTTGTCACTTTCTGACTTTAATCTCTTAGTTGTCAATATGGGGAAGGAAAGAAAAAAAAACCCAAATCCTTTACCTTCCTTCTCTCATTCACCGCTGCAAAATCTTCTTTGGGAGCAATGCTATTCTTTATAGTTCAAATTCCAGAAACCTTATGTTGTTGCTTTTTCAGTTCAACCCAGTCAGCCAAAACTTTCTCATCTTCCTCCTGCACATTCTTTTCTGGTTGAGTTCTTCTTTGAGGTGGCCATGCAACCGCCTTTGGGAAAAGGAGTAATGGCTAGCTGGGGATGAGAGATGCAGCTCTCCTTAACCCTGTTGGCAGTCTCCCCGCTCTTCACCACCTCTACGGGGTGGCTTAGCCCCGAAACCAATTGGCTCAGGGCACTCCAGCGGTGAGCACAGATTGAAACTATCAAACAATCATGGATTTCAGTTTATCGCTGAAGAAGCTCAAACAGGAAGTCTCTCATCTAATTTTTCTTATGGCAAACATTCATTCATTTTTTAAAAAATATAATTTTATTAAATTTCAAAGAATAACAGAACAACAGAGTTAGAAGGGTCCTTAGAGGTCTCCAACTCTTTGCTCAGACCAGAGATCTTATACCATTTCAGACAAATGGCTGTCCAATCTCTTTTAAAAAACCTCCAGTGTCGGAACACCCACAACTTCTGAAGGCAAATTCTGTTGGTTAATTATTTTCACTGTTAGGAAATTTCTCCTTAGTTCTAGGTAGGTTCTCTTGATTAGTTTTCATCCATTGATACATTTATTCTTAAAGTATGTTTTTTTTCAAATAAAATACTCAATTTAGTTAGGCCCATATGTCCAAACATGAAAAAATGGGAGAATTAGTTTTATTTCATAGAACTTAGAACAGCTATTCTCACTGAATTCTATAGCTCCCCTTACATATCAGAAGTTTCCCTTTATAGTTCCAAACTATGAAAACATCACCTACTTGGCCAATGATCATGATTAACTGCAGAGATGGTATTCAGCAGGTTCTGACCAGTTCTAGAGAACCGGTAACAGAAATTTTGAGTAGTTCACAGAACGGCAAATCTCTGAACTGGTAGTTAAAAAATTTGAATCCCATCACTGGTTAACTGTTAATTTAGGGAAGTTCTATTGGATCAACAGCAGTATCCTGTCATAGTGAGTTAAGTAATTAGTATAACATGACATTTTGGCAGCATAGAGATTTTTCTGTTTGACCTTACCTTGATCTCAGGAATAGAAAACTGCTAGAAGAATCTCAGCAATAGAAAACCTTTAGAATAGGGGTGTCAAACTCAAGGCCCATGGGCCAGATCTGGCACACAACATATGGTCAGATTCAGCCTGGAAACAAAAATTTGCATGCTAATTCAAAAAACTTTTCAAAATATTTTCTAAAAGGTCTCCCTACAATTCCTTCCTATCTAGCATTTTTAAACATACATATTGTACAACTGATCCTGTAGCATGTCTACATTGCTAATATAGTTCTACCATATGCAAAAGCTGGGTGAATAATGATAGATTCATGATATCATTATCATGGACTAATTAGAAATACCATTTAAGCAAAAAGATTTCCCTGTTCTTCAAATCAAATTGATCATTCTTCATTTCAACAGATCTTTTCTCCCTTGACTGTGGTTAGTAATTTCTCTCTCTCCTTCTCCCATTACTTTTTCTCTTAATGGCTTTACAACTCAGTGCTTCAATTTTACTCAGTATATGGTGTTTTTCTGTATTTTTTATCATACTTGCTTGTTTGCAAGCTCCTATTTAATTCTATAGAGACAGTATACCTAATTAACTTCTATTATTGAGATATGATGTTCTATTGTAAAGCTATAATAGATAATATGCAGAAAACAAATAGCAAGAAATGAGAATTAAAATGGTGGTGTGGAAAGAAAGTAATAAATAATGATGCCTGATAGGAAATCATAGATAGATTTGTGAACCATTTTGCAGAGCTGGACAATTTCCAGCATTGCTGTTTAGGAGTCCACATTTAAATGCTATCCAAATGGCATGGCCATTGACCCAATGCAAAGCATACCTATGCTGGATCTGCCTAATTTTTGTTGTTTAGAAAATCTTATTTTGGAAAGAAGTTAGCTTAATGTTAATTAAATTTCATACAGGTATATTTCATTTTTCACTGTATCTTGCCATTATACAGATTAGTTTCTAGTGCTTTGACACTTCATGCAGCACATCAGTTATATTTCTTACATGAAATCACATGGTACCGTATCATGGGTTTACCTGGTATATATGTCAGACACACAATAAAGAAGATTTTATCTAAGCTATGATTCACATATAACAAATATATGTCCTTATACTATATTATGCTAACTTGGAGAAAAGTTGCTTCTAGCTTCTAATGGAAGATTATTCCATTGTAGTTGTCAAAATATCACTCCAGCTCACAGAGCACTAAAGCAAAGAATGATTGCAAAAGAAACATTACTGTGATATTCAGAAGAGTAACAAATATAATGCTTATATCAATTTTCTCTGCCATATGATTGGATCAATTCCAGAAACTGATCCTACATACTAACATATTAACATTAATGTATATTGCACTTCAAGGAGACCATTGAAATGTACAGAATGAATTTAAAGCCTATTACATTTTAGGACTAATCAAAATATATTTCTAGATTTGATCCATTGCTTTTAATTGTACAAATAACATTTTTCTAAGGCAATTTGTCCCTAGTCAAAAATAAGCTCCATTAAGTCTAGGTTGCTTGAATTTGGTTTGCTGGACTGAGCAGAACATTGAACTCAATATCCAAAATATAATTCTATATTTTTGTCAATAATAGTATTTCTGTGTAAATTATTGTGTATTTATCTGTGAATCATTCTATAGTACAGGTAGTCCTAAACTTACAACAGTTCATTTAGTGACTGTTCGAAGTTACAATAAGCACTGAAAAAGGTAATTTATGACTGTTTTTTCACACTTATGACTGCTGCAGAATCCCCATCCATGGTCATGTGATCAAAATTCAGATGCTTAGCAAGTGACTCATAGTTATGACAGTTGCAGTTCGTCAGGGTCATGTGTTCACCCTTTGTGACAAGCAAAGTCAAAGCCAGATTCACTTAATAGCTATGTTACTAACTTAACATCTGCAGTGATTCACTTAACAAGTGTTGCACGAAAAGTCATAAAATGGGGCTAATAAGTTGAGGACTACATGTATTTTTTCTTCAAGCTGAAAAATATTCTGTGACTTAGTTTATCTTCTCTTTCTCATTAATTTGGAGACTTTTTTTTTTGCTTCCAGATATCACTCTTCAAATAGGTAGATTAAATTATTCCTCCCTCCCTCCCTTCCTTCTTTGTAAGTCTCATATTCTCATGTCTGATCAATGTGGACACATTTCTTTTCTCCCATTCAAATATAAGGCTAGCTCGAGCTGCCTGGGAATCACTTGCCTGCAGGAGATATGTGAACTTTTATCTCTTTTCACTGCAATTGGAAGAATAAATCAGAGCAAGTTGACAGCTTTGTCTCTTCACTGTGTTATCCATGGGCAAGAGAATGGATCCCCTGAGATCCCATTAGGTGTACTTTCTGCAGTACTAAACTTTCAATAAGCACATTCTCTAAGACCTGCATGTCAAATAGAGTATGCCAGTTAATGATTGCTCTGAATTCATTTTCTTTTTCTCCTCCAGCTTTGCTTTTCTCTTCCCCCACCCTTACTTTGATTTCAAGTTATTAAAAATCACTCAATTTAAAATTTGTGAAGCTATATCTTTCACAGCCACCAAGACCCTTTCAGTTAAATGTACACATCAATTTTAGATTCTTGCTTCCAGTACATGTAGGGTTCTTAGTTTGGTTGCAACATTGTTAAGTTTTTGACTGTTTTTGCTCTGCTGATCTGGAGAAGGAAAGATGGAATAAAGTAGCCAGTTGAACTATCAAGTCAGGACTCTGAGGAACAAGGATGCTGGTGTGCATAATGTGCAGTGAAATACAGTGAGACCAATTCTGAAACATCAAAGAGATAACTGAGAACCAAGAACTGCCAAAGAAATACAGTAACATAGCTAAGTACAGTCTAGAAAAAAATATAGGCAGAGTGGAATGGAGATACCAAACAAAGTAAATGTGGATTGTAAAATAAACAAAAAGCCAACAGAGAAGAAGTAGAAATGTGCTAATATTCAGAGGTAGGATTCCTCTTATCAAATGAATATCATTGTGCATTTATTTATTTTATTGATGGTTAGATATTTAGAAAACATTACAAAGCTTTAAAAAAGAATGTAAGAAGTTCTACACAGTCTGGTGAAACACGTTATTTCCACCTTAATGTCACAGAAAGATTAAATGTAATAACAAGCCTTTTCCTGGGAAAGAAAGTGTGAAATCTTGACTTTCTCCAGATGCTGTGCCCTTTAGGCTGCACGTCAGTACTGAACTGCCCTCTGAATGCTCATTAAAGAGAAAGCCAGTCAGTAACTGGGGAGACTGAAGTAGCAAATCCATGCTTCAACCTCTGGAGAAAAATGCAACAATATAAAGGATCAATTTTTCCCTACCTCGTCTGTTCCAGATAAGGCAATGTCATTTTCTTTGCAGATGCTTGCTTATTCCACTGCTTGCTTATTCCATTTCTGTTAGCCCACAGAAATAAATGAGCATCATCATAGGGAAGCATAATCTCAGCCACAGAAGAGACTTAGGGAAGAAAGTTACATATAAGTAAGAAAGAAAGTCTCTTCTAAAGAAAAAATGTCCCCTCACTGTGCTTTGACAGAATTCTTACACTACATCATATTTAGAGGATAACAACCTGTTGTCAGTATCGTAAATCTGGGCCAAATAATATTTGAGTTTGCAGTGGTTATAAGGTGGTAATGGTGTCAAGATTAAATTAAATCTTTATTGTCATTTTTTTTTTTTACTGTGAACATACTGGCAAACATTAAAAGTGAAATTCTGTTGCCTGCTCTCAAAAGTATATACATGTACACACATATATAACACACATATACACATGTTATATACATCTGTTTTTGTATATACATTATGTAGATGTATATCCATACATTCATACAGTTATATATACACACACACACACATACGCACACAAACGCACATAAAGAAAAAACTTGAGACTTCACAAGGTTGATACTATATGGAACAAAACTGACCAAATTTAGATATTCTGCTTCAGATACCATGAAACCTCCTCCCAGAAGGTAACAAGGAAAACAGGTTATGAAGAGGATGTATAACATCCCTGACAACACTGCAGACCCTGCTCAAGTATCACTTATATATAAGGTAGGTCCTTGATAGAAGGAAGTGAATTACCAATAATCTTTTCTTCCATCCTCACCATTCTCTGTGTTGCCTTCCTGTCTGAAGCAGTGATGTTTCCAAACCAGACAGTAATGCAATATGACAGGATTGCATATTGGACTCTCGATTGTTCATCTAGAGAAAGTGGACAGGGAAGGAAGATATATTTTTCTTATGCAATGCAGAAAATGCAGGTACTGCTCTGCCCACTTCACCAGTGTCTCACTGTTGAGCAAACAAGTTAGCCTACTTGTTGGCTGCAAACCTAGAAACCTGATACTGCTAACCACCTCCATAGGTGAATCATTCATATATACGTGTGTGGTTATGCCTACCTTTTCTGAAATTGACAATGATCTCTGTAGTTTTTCCGATGTTTAAAATGAGGCTGTTTTTATTACACTAGTTCACCAAACCCTCTAACTCCTTGTGGTAAGCACTTCTGTGGTATCACACGCATACTTCACAATATGATTGGTGGCAAACCGTGAACAACAGACATGGGTCAACAGGGTGAACAACATTGGACTAATACATTTCTCCACAGCTATTTATAGAAATGGTAAAAACTGCTGAGCGCAGGTTGAGAAGTAAGATACTACTTTTCTAATCTTGCAAATCCGGTTTAATATGACCCAAAATAGATTGAGGCTATTTTCATAACCATTAACTCTATTCTAACATCAGGATATTAGAAACAGATCTGCAAGTCTATTGCTGCTTGCATAGAAATGACAATCAATGTTTAGCTTTTCTAGCCAATAACTAAGAACAGAGAACTGTGAACTCACCAATACTTATCTACTAGTCAGTAACCCTGAGGATGGGATTGAGCCTTATTTCAATCCCATCACCAGGTCATTTTTTTCCTCTTTATATACATAAAATGATAAATTGCTAATATTTCATCTGTATCTGTGCTTGTTGTAGTGACAAATTTCCATTGTTTTCAAAATATTGCTGTACATTTGAGTTTTTTTAAATTAAATCATTTCAGTCTAATGCTATGGCAGAAACGTAAGAGTCACATGGAAATTTAATGAGGTATCACCAAGGTGAAAAATGTGATGATACACACATCCCTATTTTCATAAAACTGACTGGGAAGTATAAAAGTAATTACAATAAAATATATACACAGAAATGGAGGTTTTGCCAAGCTAGCGATTAAACCACTTTGCTAGCAAATCTACAATTTATACTCGAAACAGAACAACAGCAAAAAAAAAAAAAATCACTTGTGAATAAGATCTTTGGTGTAATATATTTTGATTTTATTTATTTATATCTCCTATTTCTAAACCAGCTTTTTCTGCAGATAGAAGTCCATTTATTAAAAAAGAAACGAAGCAAAACAGTTCTGAACTCCTTTCAGCTTGATTTTAACAACATACATCCAACACTGGAAGCAATAATATGCTTTGTTCAGTGTTGGCTTAGTGTTTGGGGTCAGTTCAGACATTGTCATGTGGAATCAATAGTTTGCTTAATATATTGTCTGATGGTAATGTTTTATTCCATGACCTGGATGATTGAGAATCTCCACAGACATTTTATTCCAACCTAACTCCAGGCAACTATATTTAATTGATAGCTGGTTATTAGAAAACCATGAGTTAATGCAATTGATGAATCCAGAATGAAAGCCATGCTTTATCTCTACGTTCTAATCCTTGAAGATGAAAGAAAAAAATGACATCCACCAGTTGCTAGGTGTAACAAAAAGTCTGTGTTTTCTCTATGTGCATGTTACAAACAATTTCCACTGAGAAACTAATCAGATTACAGGAGGAAAAATAGGCAAATTCTGAGACTTTGAGGAAAATAGCTCTGCTTGAGCAGTGCTACCAATAATTACAGAGAGCACTGAGTCTCAGTGTGCATAAAATAATTTCTTATTTGGGGATGGATAGAAATTAGAGACAGATGGCTTGATTTGAGAGTTGCTTTGTACGATCTCCTGACTGACATCACTGATTCAAACAAAGAAAAGAGCAAATGCACATTTAAATTAAAAGGTAAGAAAGGCTAAAGACAAAACAACAGTGAAACACCCTCCGTACTCTAGCGGATTAGAGAAAATGAGTTACTTTAGTCAAGTGTGGTCTTTTGTTTCAACTTAATGTACTGTAAAAGGATTAGATTGAGTCAAATTAAATTAAGTACATATTATGATCACATTTAAGCCAACAAACACTGGAATTTTGCTGGCTTGTGGCTGTTTCATAATTTTTGGGATTAGTATTTGGCCTTTTGATTAAGATCAGTTGTACTATATTTTGCTATAAACAGTACACATAGTCCTGAACTTACAATTGGGACTGGAACCTTGGTTGTTAAGTGATGCAGTCATTAAATGATTTCTACCTGGTTTTATGATTTTTTTTGCTGCAATTGTTAGGCAAATCACCCCATTGTTAAGAAAATCATAGTTGTTAAGTGAACAACATAATTGACTTTGCTTATCAGAAGCCCTTTGAGAAGGTTGCAAACAGCAATCACATCACCCTGGGATGCCACAATCTTATAAATTCAACATGGTTGTCAAGTGCCTGAATTTTGATCATGTGACTATTGGGATGCTGCAACATATAAGTCCAAGTCATTTTTTTTCCAATACCTTTGTAAATCTGAATGGTTATTAAACAAATGGTCATAAGTCAAGGACTGTTCCATCCGGAAAGAAGTGCGTGAGACCGGGTTCCAACAATAAACTCTTTTATTAAACTCGCAAGGCAATAGTAATGGAATAACAGCCCAAGTCGCGGCAGCCCTTTTTATAGAGGCTTGCCTGCGGCTTGTGGCCAATGACACCGCTTTAACTGTTCCCTCCATTTGGCGGGTGAACCGGATTGGTTTTCTAACAGCCAATCCGTGAATGGCCTTTTCGGCCAATTAGAATAGTGAACTTGGAGCCTTCCAAGTTCCATACAGAACACCCCTCCCCCCTTGGT
>BHFT01061617.1:0-35762 GCA_004320025.1 Laticauda laticaudata
TCCAAGGAGCCGCTCAAAGGAGGCAAAGTTAAAACAATGTCATTGGCTACAAGCCGGCAGGCAAGCCTCTATAAAAACGGCTGCCGCGGCTTGAGCCAATGTTCTGTTACTGTTTGCTGTTAACTAATAAAGAGTTATTTGTTGGAATCCGGTCTACCGCACGTCTTTTCCGACAGAACATTAGATATGGTGGTTTTCATAGCTTTTCAATGGTTATTAAAATAATATAGGATTGTAGCACAATGTTACTGGTGTGGAATATGAAATTAGAGCATGCTTTGGCTTTGCTCCTAGGCTGGGCTTCTTAGAAAAATGTATCTAGCAGAAAAGAAGCATTCAATAGAGCTTTGTTTACTGAATTTCATCTGATATACTGAAATATTCTGCCTGTAACCATTTTTAACAACCCATTAATTCTGGGACAGTCATGAAATTTAGGAGACAACTGCAATGGAACAAAGGATTTCAAGTTTTAATTAAATGCAGGAGAATAAATATTTATAATAAAACATTCCTTTTACTTTGCAAACATAGTTGTTATTTTTTACATGCATTTCCATCTTCAGATTTAATTTATGCCAGTTTTAGTGAATAGAATGACATAGTCATAATTCTATGCCTAGATATCTGCTTGAAGTTTTGAAATATTTAGTTCCAGGGAATCATGGTAGAATGAAGACAGGGCTGCTTTTACTTCAGCTGAAAAAGGAGCCTGTGAAAGGATCAGCTAGTTTTTATTTTACTCTGAATAAAAATTCTCTGATCACCCACAAGTGCTCCCTATGAATGATTTCCATAAGGCAAGAGTGTCAAAATTGCAGGCTGGATCCGTCATGCAATGGCCACACCCACCTCCGGATTAGCAAAGGTAAAAAAAGTCAAGATACATCATGAGTTTGACACCCCTGCCAAAAGGAGATTAAAATAACGGTCTTTGGCAGGTTTTAGAATTCTGGAAAGTTCGCCAAAGGAAAGTTAGCTTTGCCCAAACAAAGCCTTCAGACATTGGGGTTCACCCCCCTTTTTTCCTGAATTACTTCTGGAGATTGCTTGTAACTGTTTTTTGGAAATTTTAGAACCTTTAGAATGACAAGTTTTACCACATTCTCCTTTAGTCTTCAGCAAAAGAAGCTTAAGGTAAGTTTAATGTCTTTAAAAATAGTTTGAAATAAACAGCGAAAGGGTTCTTAGAATATTGGTTTTGGAAAACTATAAATGGACTACAAGGCAAAATGCTGTCTTTAACTGCAAGAAATATTCTTACAATATTTCTTGTGGGCTTAAAATCCTGTAGAAAATATAGAAGATTTTTAATCTAGTGTAAGAAATCTTTGGAAAATTAGAGAAAAACATAATAAGAAGAGATTGCATACCAAAGGGAACCAGAAAGAACTGGTTCTTTCTTTAAGAATTATAAAGATTATAATTAAAAGAGAAAAGGCGAACTAATGCAGAGTCAAGAAAAATATTTTAACTTTGGAAGAATTCAAGGATATTTGGGAACAATACATTCAGAAATTCTTAAGTTTCAATACTACCACAATCATCTATTTAAAAAAAGAGCTAGAAGATATCACTGAGAATCAAGCTGTTCTAAATGTGAATTTAAAAAATGATGAGTTACAAAAATGATATGGAAGAAGATGTTACACTGAATTTACAAGTGAAATCAGCTGATATCTTAAATAATGAAAAAGGACACATACATAATAAACCAGAAGTGACTTAGACAACTTTTTTATCTTAGATTTACAAAGGAGATGTTAACTTATGAAGAAGTTCCTGAGAAGAGACATAGTGAAAATGATGATCATTAAAGTTTAGTGCCACCATTTAAAGAGAATATTCTAAATCTCGAATATTCAATATTTTTAAGCAAATGGAAAAAATATAACATTTAATCAATATTAAAAATATATGGTGTTCTTTCTAGTAATTCTTAATGAAAGTTGAGCTTTAAAAAGTTGTTTATAGATAAGAAAAGATTTATTTTGTGTTTTCAGAGAAAGTTAAGTTATGATGTTCAAAGTAAAGTGAAGAAATACAAAGTTAGATTATTTGATTAAGGTTAAAATATAGCTGTTATTACTGATGACTCTTAATTGACTTTTACTAATTATGACTGAATAATGAGATTATGGATAAGGAATGAGAGCTAGGATAAAAACAACTTTTATTGTAATATTAGAGAAGATAATAAATTCTGAAATTGTTTATGCTTGTTTGATGAAAGGAAAAAATTTCTCCATCTTTACATCTCCCTTGTGAATCTCTGTGTGGAAATATGCATATGATTTTGCTGCTCTGAAAGCAGAAAACATTATATGTGATGTTTCTTATATAAAATGTATTAGTTTTAATATTAATATTTAATATTCCAGAAGACTTTTATTTCAGTTATGATTACCAGTCTGAAAGATATTTTCTTTCTGTATTTTAACATATTTTAACAGGTTTATTATGACAGCTTGTAATTCATAAACTTGCTCCTTTAAAGTGAATGTAGACTTCTCCCATCACTACTCAACTGAAGAACTGCACCACATAAAGCAATAGCACTTAGATTTGCCAACCATTTCACAGTGCTGTACAACCCCTTCTAAGTGGTTTACAGAGTCAGTATATTGCCCTCAACAATCTGGGCCCTCATTTTACCCACCATGGAAAGATGGAAGGCTGACCTTGAGCTGGTGAAATTCAAACTGCAAACTTCTGGCAGTAGGCAATCAGCAGAAGTAGCATGCAGTACTGCATTCTAGCCACTGTGCCACTATGGCTCGTCTATAAACAGGGTCTCTGTTTTATCTGGATTGAATCTCAGTGTATTAGCTCTCATATAACACACTGAATACAATATAGCATGATAACAACTGTATGTGTGGAAATATGCATGTAATATTATTTGTTACTTGTGGCCAATAAGTTTTTTTATGATCAATTATAATTCAATATCAATATATCATTTAATAATAAAGCCCTTAATGTATATAGTCAAAAACTGAAATTTTCTATTCATATTAAAAAAAATTGTCTTCCCATAGATGAGAAATAATATTGTTTACAATCTTTGTGGAAAATGTCAGGCCCTTTTCTCGCAATAATGTGATATTGCAGTACCTATTCTATATTATTTACATATGTGTAAATAATCTTATGAAAATGCATGCAAATTCTTCCTTTCCTTACTGGCTAAATCTTTCGTGATAAGGTATAATTGATACTTTCCCTTTAAATAATGAAGGTAATTCAACACATAGGTCCACATGGTATAAAGTACAGCATTTACTTGAGATGTGCTTGCTCAGGAAAGTAGCTTAAGCAGAATTGCCTCATGGGAAACTGATTTAAGACAAATGATACTTAATGACAATGCCTGGTGATTTATAGAGATAGTAATACGGCTTAACTGTAGTTCTTTCTTGTGATTTAGTGATGCTTCACATTTTGTGTGTTCTAATCTCATTCCTGATGATTGCTTTCATTCCAACAAGTGCTGTTAGTGCCACTTTATTTGTGGACCTACTCTGAATAAAAAGTGTTTATTTTCCATGCCTGGTAGTAAACTTAGTAGTAAGCAGCAAGATGAAGAGCATGGAAGATTAGAGAGCTTTTCGTTCTAATTAAATTAAAGATCCAAATATTTGCTTGCACAAGATAGGGTAGCAATGTACTTTCCCTTTTAGTCAGCCTATCACAATCATATTCAGCCATTACACCTTTATATCCCATATTTTGTCACTTGATACAATTAAACTAATTAATAATACAATTAAATTAACACATTTAATACAAGGAGCTGGCTAAGACAATACCCCCATATATTCAGAGACCAAATTAGTTATCCATATATTTATAAATAAAGAGCATATAGATTTAGTTTTTATTTTAAATCTTGTATAGGATCCATTTTTATTGGTGCATATATTAAAATCCAATTTAAGAGTTTAGTTTGGACTTAAATTTGAACAGTCAAAAGCATTCATATGCAAGAAGCTACAGATGGAAATCTTTTACCTAGCACAATTTTCAACTCAAAGATTTTAACTATGCTGTGAAAGGTTACCATATTTAACTCTTATTCATTTTGGTGTTCTTTAATCAGGTGCATCACTTGATCAAAAAGTACATAGAAGCCAGTCTAAAGATACAGAATAAATATGCATGTTACATAATCTTTAATAGGACAAAGTTCCTCCACTACCTGATGGATGATATCATCAGTCAGGTAGTGCTCCAAGTATCAAATATATGACTATTTGCTTTCTGTAAAACATATATGGGCACATATGCTTATCTTTTTTATTTTGATAAAAATATTCTTTTAAAAATCCAGTTATTTAAAAAAGAGAACAGCAATTTGTGTTTATAAATTTGCAAAATATATTAAAAGAGCTGCCTCTTGTGATAATTTATAAATTTCTGAAACTAATCCTGACAACAAAATAGTTATGGTTTCCAAATTGGTTTGAGCTCTGTCTGTTATCTTGTAATTTAAACAAAGTCAACTTATCATTCAAGTTATGTTGTTTAAGCCCATGTCACACTGCACCAACGGATGGAAAGAGGATGTAAAATAGAGAGAAACACTTACCATCCGTTGGTTAACGTGATGCATCCGTTCTGTACTCACTGCATCCATTTTTCTTCCTCTCTATCCGTCCAGCATCCGTCGACTGAGGTTCCACCGCCCTCAAAAAGTTTTGAGCTGCTCAAAACTTTTTGAGCGGAAAATGTATCCAACGCGTCGTTCTGCATCCACAACGCATACGGGAACATCCGTTCTGCATCCATTGTCATCCGTTACGCATCCGCTACATCCGCTAGGCATCCGCTGTGCATCCACGCAACTCAAATCCGCTCCAGCAGAAAGCGACACAGGAGGAAGTGGAACGGACGCGAATGGACGTGCAGCGTTAGAAGCACGGACATAGAAAGGATGAAAGCAGATGCAGCTTGCATAGAAAGCATTAAATGGAAAAAACGTTCGCAGAGGGAGCTATCTTGGATATTAAGGATGTCTAGAGTGCCTAGAGATGCAAAAGGACACATCGGGGAAAACTACATTGCCTATAAAAAGGGGAGCAACTTCACCTGGATCTCCACTTTCAGACAACAGCCCTGCTGTACAGACCTCCTGAGCCCTCATCTGCCGTCTTGCTCTTCCACAGCATCCAGTCATGTCCACCATGGATTGTAACACAGTCTTTGGTAGCCACCATCATTCTGCAACAAAGCAAAGCCACCTAACAGGCTCTCTTAACTGTTCTAACGGGAAGAAAAGGAGGTGGCCAAGAAATGTCTGGGTCCGAAGATGATTGGGAGAAGAGCAGAGTACGGACTGTACAACAAGCTGATGGTGGAGCTGAGAACGAAGACCCTCTACATTCCATCACATCATGAGGATGCACCAGCCATGTTTGATGATGCCACCACATGTTTGATGAACTTGTACAGCGTCTGAGACCCAGGTTGACCAAGCCGAGCACCAACTCCATCCCAACCTGACCTGGACTCAAGATGCACTGACTCTGCGCACCTGGCCTCAGGGACACCTATAGGAGCATGCAGTACGGCTGGAGGGTGCACACAACACCATCAGCATTGTGTCAGAGAAGTGGTACAGGCCATCATCGAAGAATACCTGGAGGAGCTCCTCCAGTGCCCCTCCACTGAAGAAGGATGGAAGAAAGTTGCAGAGGCAGTGGGATCAAGAAGTGGAACTTCCCCCACACCGTTGGAGCCATAGATGGCAAGCACGTGGCCTGCAAAGCTCCAGCCAAGTCGGGGTCCACTTATTTCAACTACAAGGCTACTTTAGCATCATACTCTTCGCCATGATCGATGCTGACTACAAGTTCATGTATATCGATGCTTCAGGCAATGGCTCATCTTCAGATGCCCAGTATACAATGCCAGTCACCTCAAGAGGGCTGGAACGCAACTCTTCATGGGCTTCCATATCCAACCCCTGCCCAACGACACGCAAAGTTGCGCCTACTTCATCCTGGGGATGACGCCTTCTCCCTCAGAACCTACCTCATGAAGCCATACACTCCAGATCCTCACCCGTGAAGAGAGGATCTGCAACTACAGGCTGTCCAGAGCAAGGCGGGTGGTGGAGAACGCCTTTTGTATCCTGGCCAACAGTTCCAGGTACTTCTCACACCATGCAGCATCGCCCAGAGACCGTGAGGAATATCGTGGAAGCTTGCTGCATCTGCACAACTCGTGGACCTCCAACCAGGCAATGGGGACATGGAGCCTGGGGAATGGAGGCAAGGCAAAACTGATAGGCACTGAGGATGTGCAAGGCCCAACAGAGCCTCACGTGAAGGGAAGAAGCAGCGCAACCTCCTGAAACACTGTGCAATCCCCAGCTGGAGCGGTGGAGTGGCAATACAGGATGAAAGATCATTAATGGATGCTTCCTTCAGCCTGTCTCACACACTGATGAGATTGGGCTATGTATGTTGGGTGGGCCTACAATGAACAGGGCATTTAATAAAGAGTTTGTTTTTATGTTGAAATGTGTGGATCAATGAATAAATTGTTATTGATAATAAAGGGCCATATCTGTGCAGCTGGGAGGGTGGACCATACAGTCCCACTATGCTTGCACGGAGTTTATCAATCCATAGCTATCTAACCATCCCAAAGGTATCCCTGCCATCCCACAGCTATCTTAACCCATTCCAAAGGTAACCCTGCCAATCCACAGCTATCTTTACCCATCCAAAGGTATCCCTGCCCATCCCACAGCTATTACCATCCACAGGTATCCCTGCCCATCCACTGCTATCTTAGCCCATCCACAGCTATTACCCATCCCACAAGCATTCAAAGGCTTAAACTTTCTAAAAGTTTCCACCAAGACTTTATTTACAAAATAAATGAAGCAAGTAAAAGAAAAATGACCCAAGTCAAGTGTCCAAATAAGTCTACAGGTAGCCACCCAGTCTCTGTCACTTTTCTCTGTCACTCAGAGGGGCCCAGTCTCAGGAGTAAAGGTCCAGTGTTGTGGAGGTAGCTGTTGCTGAGTGCTGGTCTGAAGCGCCACTGGGGTGCCTGGCCCAAGAGGACAACAGGGGATGGAGTGTTGAGGAAGCTCTCAGACAGCTGGCTCAGCCCCGTGATGTTGAGAGCTCCTTCCTCCATGCATGTGGTGTCAGCCCCAGTACCGACGACAGATGTACTGAGTCGGGCTTGCTGTGGGGTGGAGAAGGAGCAGTGTAGTGGGCTATCTGGTCTGCAGCTGGTGAGGACTGGCATGGGTGGCATCGGTGGCGTGGTGCATCGCGGCATCAGTGGAACCGGTGGCAATGGTGTCGTCCGATGAACCTGTGCCTGGACTGGAAGGGCTGCTGCCTGTGCTGCTGGACCTCCTGGTAGCCGTAGCGCTGGTAGGTGAGGGCCTGTGGAAAGCCTTGGAATGGAGGGACATCGCCTGGGGTGAGGAGTACCCTGGACTGGGTGGAGCAGTTCATCTGGATCTGGAGGGTTGTGAAGCAGATCGGTCATCCTGTCCTTCATCACCTGGTACTGGGTTCCGCCATGTCCATGAGGGTCTGGTTCACATATGGTAGGAAGGGCTTGCAGTTGGAGAATGAGGAGTCGGTGTGTACCAGCTGAGAGAGGATATCTATGCTGCTCCGGATGGTGTCCCTGATCTCCAGCAGGACAGTGTGGCTCTGCCCCTCCTGTATGGCTCTCTCCTTTCTGTGGAGGTGGAGGTGAGCTGGGGTGGATCGGGTTGGACTGTGGTGGAGGTGCTGTCTCCTTTCTCCCACTGTGCCAGGGAGCCTCACATGCTCCGCCACAGTTAGAACAGCTTTCACGGGTTCTCCGTCATGTCACCTCCACAGACACCTGCCTGGAGACAGAGCTGACTCTCAGCCGGAAGAGGACGTGGCTCTCAGCAGGCTGCCTGAGAGAGAGGTGTGTGAGAGGGGCTGCTCCTTGGTGACGGATCTCACCTCCAGAAGCTGCACTTGGCCATGATGTAAGTCTCTCTGTCCATCAGTTTGACGCCGGCCTGGCCAGATTTCTTGAGGTGCAGCTTCCCGTACCAAGGTGGCATGTGCTTCCACCAGCCAAGGAGCACCTCTGAAGTGTAGCCCAGGCTCTCCGCCTCTCTCTCCAGACAGCCTGTTTCCTTTGGTGTCCCTATAGAGCCTGTGTCCCTTCCGCCATAGATACTCATTCTCTCTCAGCCACTCCAGCACCTCATCCTCATGTTCCTCCCTTGATGTTGTATTGCTCCTCTCCCGTTCTCACGTCTGCCTCTTCCTCCCTTTGGCAGGAGCACATGGACCTCATCAGAGGCTTCCAATTGTAGGGGCTGCTCCCCACACACCAGCAGCAGCAGCACCAGCAGCGCAGCACGCACAGGAGCTCCAACAGGACCAGGATCAGCAGCAGCAGAGTAAGCACCAGCAGCATCAGCAGCATCAGCAGCGCCAGCAGACCAGCAGGACAGGAGCATGAGCCGGACCAGCAGGACCAGGAGCACCAGCAGGACGAGGACCACGAGCAGACCAGGACCATGAGCAGGACAGACCAGGAGCACCAGCAGGACCAGGAGCACCAGCAGGACCAGAAGGATGAGGAGCAGCTTCAGCAGAGTAAGCAACAGCAGAATCACCACGCCAGAAGCAGCATCAGCAGAGTAAGCGATGAGCAGAAGCACCACCGCCATAAGCAGCATCATCACTCCTCCAGAAGCAGAAGCAGCAGAATCCCTAGCCCAGAAGAGTGAGCCCGTGCTGCAGAAGCCCAGCAGAAGCAGAGTGAGGCCAGTGTGTGTGGTGGCCCTGTCCCTCTTGCCAGGGCTGGCAGCAGATGGCTGAGGCTTTTCTTCTTCCCATGGTTGTAGGGTTGCTGGCTGGCAGGCAGACAGGCAGCAAGGCTGCAGGCAGGCTGGCAGCCAGCAAGTCTTGCAGGCAGGCTGGCAGGCAGGCAGGCAGCAAGCCAGGCAGGCAGGCTGGCAGGCAGGCAGCAGGCAGGCAGTCGATGTGTCTGAAGCAGGTCTTTCCTCTGAATGTTGACCTCCTTGGGAGCTGCCTCCCTTTATATCCGCGGGCTGATGCAATGCATCCTCCCCGCATGCGCAGTGAACGCTAGGCATCCGCTAGGCATCCGCTAGGCATCCGCTAGCTTCGCTGTGCATCCGCTTCATCCGCTCGGCTTCGCTCTGCATCCGCTCTTTCCGTTGCGCGTCCGCTCCCATCCGCTAGCTTCTGTGGAGCATCCTGTCCATCCACCCTACGTCCTCCCTCCGTCCATTCCTTTCCGTGTTTCCGCTCTGGTTATGCAAATTTTTGCCCCTTTTGAGGAGCGGAACAACAACGATGGAACATTTTTCTCATCCGCTGTGTCCTTTTTACAAACGTTTTGCATCCGTCGGCCAGTGTGACAGGGCCTTTAAAAGTAAAAGAGGAAAAGGTCTGATGGTAATTATGGTTGTGTATTTTGACTTGGAGCCAGCAGCAAAATTTTTAATCAGTCAGTGCTCCAGAGAGATGAGGTTTCTAATGGAAATAAAGACAGACCTATTATCTATGGCAGTATGTGTAGGCGCCATTATTATAAATGAGAAACATGGTTCAACCCCATAAGGTGATTAATGTCAAGGCCTAATATAAATGCAACCTCTCACTGAGAGCATGACTCAATGGAACAAAATTATAATAAAACACAAAGAATGTCTATTTAAGGAAGACCCATGTGAAATGGCTGGTAAAATAAATCATACTACAGCTTTTTGAGATTGTTGCTTATTTTCTGAAAATCAGACTGTTTCAATATATAGACCATTTTTGGCAAAAGGACTTAATATAATGCTATGCTGTAATGTTGAATATATTGTATACTAAGGGAAGCTGTATTGGAAGAAGATGAGTTTGAATTTCAAATTGAAGGAAGAAACATCAATATTATGTGCTATGTTGATAACACTACCTGGTTATCTAAAAGAAAGAAGGATCTGCATGTCCTAGTAATAAAAGTCAAGAGCACAGTGAAAAAATGGCATTAAATTAAACACAAAGAAGACAATAAGAAGAGTCATTAGCCTTAGAATTTGCAATGAATACATTAAACTGGTGGATTTTTTGCCTTTTAAGCTCAACTGTCAACAGTAAAGGAAAAAAATAGTGAAAAATATAGCAAAGTCTAGCACTTGAGAGAACAGCAATGAAAGCCTTGAAGAAGATATTCAAATTCCATGTGTATATACAGAAAAAGTTCTTATCTGTGCAATTCATGATATTCCTGTGATACTCTAAGACAGGGATGTGAAGCTCTACTTTTCCATGGGCCAGATCAGCATTCTATTTGTCCTCAGTGGGCCAGTGGGCCTTTACCTGAGTGGCCAGCTGGAAGTTCCATTCTTTAGCCACTGCCCAGCAATTCTCATGCTTCCCAGCCTGTTCCATGCTCAGCAGACTCCTGCTTGAGAAGAGGCAAGGTGGAATGTACTACAAGCGCCAGGCAGCTCTGAGGCTGCAGATGAAATGGCCTCTACTGCTGGGTGTAGAACAGGCTATAGAGCAGGGGTCACCAAACTTTTGAATCTCAGGGACCACCAAACTCATAATTTTAAATCCCAAGGACCACTAATATGAATTTTGACTGACGGTGGCTTGCTGACATTGGTGGGAGACAGAGAAAGAGATCTGATCTAAGTCCCTCTCTCCCTCCAGTGCCTTCTCAATGCAGCAGGATGTCCCTTCCTCCTGTGTAAACTAGAGCTGGGGAGGAAGGTCAGCCACCTCAAGTGCATGCTTACAGAGGGGAACAGGGAGAGGAAGGAGCAGAGCCCAACAAACCATCCCGGTTCAGGGGGAAATTTGATGGAGACCCTTGACATAGCTGAGATCTACCTGGAATGCTATGGACACCTCTACCCCTTCCCTAGAGCCATGGTGAATGGCATTTCTGAGGGGCTAGAGGGAGAAGCAAGAGGATGGCTAGCAACCCTCCACAAGAGAAGGGAAACCCAATACATGATGTAGATGACTTCCTACAGTTGCTAGAGGTCAGATTTGAGGAGGCAGAGGAGGACCTGTATATGGAAGATGAGCTCAGTAACATAAAGCAGGGAGGGCGACCCATCAAAGAACACATCTGTGAAATCAGGAGAATCAATGGGAAGATACCCTTTTGCCTGAGTAGATACTGGTTCATTTTTTAGAACCAGCCTGGACAAGCAAATAAGCAAAATAACTGCCTATTGGGACTCTCTGAGTGTCCCTATTGGGACTCTCGACTCTCTGAGTGATTCCAAGTGGCCATAAAAGTTGATGGGGCATTATATGCTAATGATATGAGAGAGCCATTGGGATCCAAAGAGAGAGGGCAGTCAGATCAGAGACCACCCAGCTGATGGGACAGTGTAGCACTATTGCTAGACTGGCAATCCGCCAAAACACTTCAGAGCTTCTTAGGTTTGCAAATTTCTATAGACAATTTATTCCTTCATTTGCTGAGGTCTCCCTCCCTTTAACAGAGTTACTGAAAACTGTCCTTTCCCCAACCAAACCAAAACCCAATCAACCCCTTGCTTGGACAATGAACTGTAAGAAATCTTTTGAGACATTAAAACGCCTATTGGCCGCTGAGCCTATCCTCCAGCATCTGGACACAACCAAACCTTTTATAGTCCAAGCTGATCCCAGTGATGTGGCTGTCATGGTGATTCTTCTCCAGAAGAACTCTCAAGACCAGCTAATGCCTTGCTTATGTGTCCAAAAAGATGACAGACACAGAGTGTAGGTGGGTGGTTTGGGAAAAAGAGGTGTTTGCCATGTGATGAGCTTTATTATCTTGGGGGCATTTCCTGGAACAAGAGAAGGAAGTGTGAATTGACCATAAGAACCTCAAGGCTCTAAAAACACCTCAGAAGCTATCTCCTAAACAAATCCACTGGCTCAATACTTCAAGATATTTAACTTTAACATGAAATATATCCCAGGAGGGAAAACATATTGGCGGATGCATTGTTGAGAAAACCCCAATTTGACAGTCGCCGGGAGGAGGTAGTGCAAACTATGATATCAGAAGCCCAACCCGTAGGCCAAGTAACCATCTGAGGCCAAGCCAGACGCTGCCCTAGATGCCTAGAAGACAAACTGACAGACGAGTTGAAAGCAGCACTTTTAACCGATCCATAGTTTGTTGAACATCAACCTGATTTGACAATGAACAAAAGATTGGCTTGGAAAGGAACCAAGATTTATGTACCCAATACTCTAAGATGAAACATACCCATGACTTGCAGTTGGAGGGATACTTTGAGTTCTTAAAAGCCATACAGTTGTGGGCAAAAATGAAAACTGATGTCGAGGAGTATGTGAACAGCTGCTCAATTTGTGCCACCATGAAACAAAGAAATGGAAAAACTCCTGGCTTCCTTCACCAAGTAGCTGAACCAATGAAGCCATGGGAAGAAATCACAATGGACTTTATTGTACAGTTACCTGAGAGTGGAGGAAGTACTGTGATTTGGACTGTTATCCACTTATTGCCTAAGCAAGCCCACTTTACAGCATGTAATGGACTACCTTCGGCTAAGAAACTTGCAAAACTGTTTGTGAAGCATATTTATAGGCTTCACAGAGTGCCTTGTAGAGTAATCTCAGATCGAGGTGTACAGATTACTGTTAAATTCTGGAGGGAGTTTTTGAAATCCATTGTGTCATCCCAAGGGCTTTTGTCAGTATTCCATCCTGCGTGCAATGGGGCCATGAAGAGAGTGAACGCCATGGTGGAACAATACATTAGATATTATGTAAATTATCAACAGGAGAACTGGGTGGAACTATTACCATTTGCAGAAGTTGCTTACAATAATGCAGTACACAGCAGCACAGACTTGACTCAGTTCCAAATCAACACCAGCATGTATTTTGTCCCTATGCTGGAGTTGCCTTAGGAAACCCCAAACATCCATGTCTTTCACAGAGTGGATGGAATAATTAAAGAAGGATTGGGAGGATATGAAAAAAAGCTTTAACTGAAGCTGCTGAGTAGTATAAAAAACAAGCAGACAAACATAGATTCCTCCAAAATAGGGGACAAAGTGTTTTTGTCAACTAAATATCTCAAGTTGAAACTTCCTAGTAGAAAGCTGGGCTCTAAATTCTTGGGTCCATTCCCTATATCTAAGATAATCAATCCAGTGACAGTCCAATTAAGTCTCCTTCGGCGTTGGGGAAAATACACTCAATGTTCCGCATTAGTTTGTTGAAGCCTGCTGTAGGGTCAACTTTAAGGCCTATACCAGCAGCTCTTGCTAAACCTCTGATTGTACAGGGTGAGACACATTAGGAAATGAAGAAAATTTTTGATTCTAGATTACACTGAGGATGATTACAATATTTGGTGCTATGGAAAGGCTACCCTTTATCAAAAGCTACTTGGGTGAAAAGTTGGGATATACATGCAGACAGACTGGTCATCCAATTACATGAAAAATTCCCTGACAAGCCAAAGAGTCCCCTGGGAGGGAGGAGAGGGGTAAAGGGCATCACATTAACCCCTGGTTATGTTTTGTTTATTGTATCTTCCAGGACATGATTTTTTCAAGGGGGCATGCCTGTCAGCCTTGGAAGCCATACTGAGCCATATTGAGATTTGATGCTGTCACAATTGAGCTTGAGAAAGTGGGAATTCATTTGAGTATATCTAGTTTGACAAAATAAAATTATTTCAAGGTCACGAAGTGTTGCGCATAATGAAATGGGAATCTTACTTTAGGATGGATGGTTATTTGTCCATGTGATGTGATGATGGCTATGGGGGGTTGGATTTGTAGTTTGACTTTTGTAAGAAAGCCTGAGACTTTCAGATTCAGGATTCCACAGGTGTACCAGCTACTATCCAAATAAAGGAACCTTTCAGATATGTCTGTCTCGGAGTTATTGAGTTGGAATGGAGGGTTGCTGGAACACTGACATCATGGTTATCCTAAAAGTGCTTTTTCAAGAGGAAACTGGACTTTCTGGTTTTTCTTTGAAGATGTTTCACTTCTCATCCAAGAAGCTTCCTCAGCTCTGACTGGATGATGAGGAATGGAATTGTTGAATTAAGGCAATCCCACCTCTCCCCATGAATCCTGTTCCCCCCCCCCATCTTTTAGCTTTCAATTTTATGTTGATTGGGATTTCTATTTTTATGGTTTTAGAAATATTTGTCAGAATGTAAATGTTTTAACGTTAGAAATTACCTAGTTATTTCGTTCAAGAACTAAACAAATGTATAAATATGCATTTCTTTTGAAGTTTGCACTGAAAGCATACTGTAACACATTTTTGGTGCTTCTTTAATTCTCTCTTTTATCTTTCTTTCACATTCTTGGTTATAAATAAAATTTCCAAGAAAAGTTAAAAGCAACTTATCATTCAAGAGTTCAACTACTATGCCCGTGGGCCTACATTTCATTTTCCTTCTCCTTGGCTCAATTTTTTTTTTTTTAAAAAACATATTTGCTTATACAATCTATAGTATCTGCCTTGTATGACTTTTTCAGAAGGATTGTTTTATTCAAAACTTATTTCAAAGCTTTCAAATTTAGAACACTGGGACTTCAACACCAAGTGTTATAGTCATTATAATATTGCTGTATTGTTGACTAAGTTAGCATCTCTTTGCTAAATGTGTATATTGTTAAGCTATTACACTGTGTTCTCAATCCTTCCAAGGAATTTTTCTCTTAAATAAACAGCTCTTAATAGATATATATCATGATCATGACTGTAGTAGCAAATGCAGATAATAATTAATAATTGAAATACATTGTCTTGTAGACAACAAATGCCAAATATTTGTTACAGGTAGATAGTATTTCTTTGCAATTTGGAGTGTTTTATGATTCTTATTAAGTCTATATAAATGCCAAAACACTAACTGTGTGCAGCTATACAACCTGCAGAATTTTAAAAGCATAATTGCAATTCAGGAATTTATGGCCACTATATCTCACTATACTATCAAAATGTTAAACTGAAACACAACCAGTAAACAAGTTTATGGCAATTTAATACGTAGTATCGTGCCATATAAATTAGTAACATAGATCTTAAAATAGACAGCTTTCTGGATTTACTAACATTCTTTTATAAAGTCTAGTCACTAAACCACTGAGTGATAGGAAATTACATAAAACAAGAACATGGCTTTTACCTATTCTGATCTAAATTTTTTTACAAAAATGATTCATGATACTAGTAAACCAGCACAGTTTTAAAAATGTCTTCAAACTTTATAGTTGTTTGAAATGAAAATGCACAGGATGACCTCATAGATTAGATACAGCAATGTGCTTTCATTGAAATTGGCTGCCATTAAAGTGTCTGTAATTTTAAGAAGGTGGACAAATTCTAGCAGCAATAGCACTTAGACTTATGTACCACTTCACAGTACTTTACAGTCCTCTCTACGTGGTTTACAGAGTTAGCATACAGCATCCAACAATCTGGGTCCTCATTTTACTGATTTTGGAAGAATGGCAGGCTGAGTCAACCTTGAGCCAGTGAGAATTGAACTGCCAAACTGCTGGCAGCCGGCAATCGGCAGAAGTAGCCTGCAGTACTCTATTTTAAGCATTGCACCATCATGGCTGTAGTAGGAATGATAGTGGTAACAGGCAATGGTCTTGTTGAAAATAAAGTTGTTCAAGACAGATCCAGAGAAAATAATCTCATTAATTTGACAATGAAGACCCAAATTCTAGAACATGCCAATAGACAATTAGTAGATGGTTCATGATATTTTTCTTCGTGTATTCATTCTGCTTCTGCTTCGAATGCACTTGAACTGTATGTCATAGTTTGTTTGCTGCATATTAATCTTTGCATACTGTTAGGTGCTCCCACTTCATAAAAAGTGAAAAATTCATTTGGTAGAGCTTAATTTGAATGAAAGAAAATAAATAAAGGAACTTATATTATGCTGGGAAAATCTATAAATTCATGATGCACTCAGTTTTTATTCTTTCAATTTCGGTTTACATTTATTAGATATATTATTTAAAAGTTTGTAAACATTTTGCAAATGCACAAGATAATTTAAAAAAATATTTTCCATTACTATACTGAACAATTGACATATTGTTCAGTATAGTATTTCATTTCTTTCTCTATACGTTTATCTTTAATATATTAATTTTTGTGCAATTTGTTCAAATGCCAAACTACAATACAAAGTTTTTGTCTACTGGTGTTTTAGGTGCATATCCAGAAATTAAAGATGGGGTAATTTCACAGGACTATGGGCAATTTCTGAACCACAATTTCTGTTCATAGTATACTTTCATTTATTGTTTATTTACAGATGTAAAATCATAACAGAGTTAAGGCAAAGTGTTTCTCAAAGGAATCACTGAGTGCTTCATAATGTAGTAAATTCTTAATTTAATGGACTTTGGACACAAGAGATAAACTGTTTGTTTAGGTTACATCCACACTGATTTTGTCCATTAAATCAACATTTTTACTGCACATGATACCATTCAGGTCAAATGTATGGGAAATATATACATAGATCAAAGTAGTGCAAATGAATATAAATGATATAGATTAGATTTAATGGACATTTGATTGAAGGGATACCCTGTCTTTCCAAATACCCATTAAATTTAAGTTCTAGTGATTGTCAACATGCTGTAGTGTTACACAATCTTCAGTTCAGTTAAATTCAACTGTTTTTCTTGATTTTCTCTGTCCCCAATTTCCTATTGTAGCTGCTTTCTGTTCTAGAAAAACATAGATTTAAGACTCTTCAAGTAGATTAAGAAGCATTCAAAAGTGTAATTATTGCAATTTCAAGCTACTTTTAATACTGATGGGAATGATACATCAAAGTCTTGAGAAAGGTTCCACACCTTTAAAAGATTACTCGATTATTTTGCTCATGTTCTTAACCCCAGATTAGTCTGTAGGGGTTGTGATTAGATTTTAATCTAATGGTTTGAACTAGCCATTCCTCACTATTTAGAAAAGCAACTGTAGTCTTTTCCTTTTCTTGTCTGTCCTATCATATAACCCTAACCCTAAACCTATCATATAATCAAGAGGCCGAAGAGGAGCTAAAGGGTTAATTGTTCTTCCATACTGTATTTCAACTGACTCTTCCCTGCTTTTTCATATGGTACTTATATAATTAATAAATCCAGGTGAAATAGTGAATTTTAATAATCAAGTCCAGAAAGAAGTTAAAGTCCTTCCTATTTCCATTTGTCACTTCTTTCTTGATTTTTTTTTTGTTTCTAAAGCAATATCAAGTATAGGACTGAAGTCATTTTTATTTGATCCTAAATAGGAAAACTGGCAATAATACAATGCTAAATTATTATGAAAGTAGAACTGGTTATTCCATTCTTTTTCTTGAAAATCTTAAGTGATAGAACCCTGACAACTTTAGGAGACAAACCTGTTTCATTGGTCAATAGCTCTCATTGTCAGGGAATTTCTCTAGTTCAAACTTGGATCTTTTATTAGTATGTAACTAGCCACTTCTATACCAACAAATCTATCTAATTGACAAAACCAAAGACAATGTTTCATTGCACAAAATTCAGAAGTGATATCCAAATAAAAAACATAAATATATTCTCCACTTTGAATAGAACAATCAATTTATGTCATTACTGTTTTATCATCCTTGCTGTTGAAATAATATGTATTTCTATTTGCACAATAATATTTACAAACTATCACCATTTATATTAACAAAATTCACTGTATTCCTTCAGATTCTTTAACCTTAAAGGGCATTTTTTCATCCATTTTAAAGCACAAAGCACTTCTTTAAAAGCATTTCTAAAATTAAAACTTTGTAATTACATCTTTTTAAACTTCTTCTTAGCATATATATTTTGAAGTTCACTTTTAGACCAACAAATATAATAAAGAGATAATATACCTAATAATCCATGTTACCCCTGCTGCGAGACCAGCTCTTGCCCAAAGATGGAAAAGAAATGATATGCCAGAAGTGATGGAAATAATTAGAAAAATTTGGTCATGTGTTGAAATGGATAGAATAACTCAAGAATTAAAAGATAAGACTGAATCTGATTATTACAGAATTTGGGAGAAGTTTTACCAGTGGTTTAAAAAAAGAAAGGAGTAATTGTAGCAAAGATGGTCAATATTTATGTACATATGTAAAGTTGTATTTTTTGTAATATATACACCACATTCATTGTTTTTAATTTTTTTTCCTGTTTGTTGTTCATTAATAAAGTTATTTTTAAAAAATCCAGCTAACTCCAATTATTTTATTAAAGTTAGAAAACTCTTTCCAAGTTACCCTCATAGAAGAATTATTTTTTTTCTTGTATACATCCTTTCTAAAGCTCTTAACATACATATTTTTCAAACACAGTTTCAATAATATTTTACAAACTTTAGGAATTACTTAAGAATTATATATAAAGAAAAAATACATTTTCAAATGATTTTAGGATAAAACTGTCTTTCAGTTACAAATATCAAACTGACTCATTAAATTTAAGTCACTCTGTCCAGCTTGTCATCATGAAATGAAATCTTTTTCTTCTCTGGAATGCTTGTCAAGTAGTTATAAGCTTCTCTTTTTCTCAAAGATTTCTCAACCTTCTTAATATCCATGAGGTAAAAGTCCCAAACCTGTTTTTTTAGAAGTTGAAAATTTTCTTGGAGCTATTCTTTCAGCTGTATTGGGAGACTTCTATTTAACCATCATAATAAAAATTGGTTTCAGGTTTATATCCCTAAATTACAATTAACTCCTCCTCATTGTCAGCTACTTGTGAAATTTCCTCAGAGGTCTGATAACTTTCCACATATATTTGCACCTTTGATTGGAGATATAGCTCTATATCCTTGGAGCATAATTCATCTATAAAGTGATTAATTTTCCAAATACATCTCAAATAATTTTCTCTTCCATCTTCTTAACTTACTCTCTGGTCAAAGAGAAGCTTTTTTATAAATCACTTGAATTGCTGACCAATCAGGAACCATAAAAATTTGAAAGTTTTAGTACCCATAGCAAAAAAGCCCAAGCTACAAATTACTAAAAATAATAAACTGGAGCCATATCTTTCTTCCCTTATATTTATACATCATTTTTTTTTAAAAAAGATAGTCCACACTTCCTTATTTTAGCTTGCCTTAATAGTCTTCTTCCTTGTTGTTTAACAAAAAGAAATCCCCAAATGGAAAAGAAAGTACAAAGTTAAGGTTGTACAGTGCTAAAAAGAGTTGGAAGTCAATTACTCTTTCTTTCTTTCTTTGTATCTCATATTTTCTTTTCCCCTTTCCTTTTCTTCTCTTAATTTCCTATTTTTATTGTTCTTTGTATGACATTGATAAAACAATAAAAGTATAAAAAAGTATAAAATATTCTCTGAGTTGGTAGACTACATATTTTGCCTGATTATAATATTTTAAAGCAACCTTTAATTAAGAAAAAAAGTATAGAGTTCCTTTATACTCTTTATGTGTATGACTGCATTCCCACTCACACTAGTAAAGGCTAGGTCCCACTGGCCGACAGACGCAAAATGTATGCATAAAGGACACAGCGGATGAGCAAAATTTCGGGGGTGGCTCCATCCGTTGTCATCCACTCCAAAAAGTGGTGAAAATTTGCATAAACAGAACAGAAAAGAATGGACGTGGGTAGTATGTAGCGGGGATGTTAAGCGGATGTTCATAGGAAGCCTAGCGGATGAAAGCGGATGGAAGCGGATGACACCTCCGAAGGGGTTCCAGGGGAGAATTTCAAAGCAGATGTATAGCGGATGAAGTGGATGCATCACATACATCTAAAGGAAAGAAAGGGGATGCCGTGTGGATGTATATTAGATGCAAACGCATCCTTTCTATTTCCATACTACTAACGATGTATAGATGTTCCATGTACTCTTTCTTTCCTCCCTCTTTCCATTTTTAGCTGCAGTGGATGTGAGTTGCGAGGATGCCCAGAGGATGCAGAGAGGATACAGCGGATGTTTAACAGATGATAAACGGACATAGAACGTTTGTTGTTTGTATGTCGTGGATTTACATTGCACACGGCGGATGTGCAGTGTAGCTCAAAACTTCTTGTGTGGATGAAATCGCAGTGGACGCATGCTCGATGAATAAAGCGCATGAAACACACATGCAATGAGTACACAATGGATGCAAAGCATTTTCCAATGGATGGAAAGCTTTTTTAAATGTTTTACATCCTCTTTGCATCTGTAAGTGCAGTGGGACAGGGCCTTAATACTATTATTAAATTTGCAGATGATACAATAGTGGTGGGATTCATCTCCAGGAGAGATGAGTCTGCCTACCGAGATGTGATGGACTGGTTGCTTTCATGGTATGGAGAAAATAACTTGATGGACAAGGATCAGATCAGACATCCAGCCCTTGCCCTTGCTTATCAATGGAGACCAAGTGGAACAAGTGGCCAGTTTTACATTTCTGGGTGTTACCCTAAAAGAGGACCTGATCTGGGGTGCTCACATTGCAGCACTGGTCAAAAGGGCCCAGCAGAGATTATACTACCTAAGACTTCTCAGAAAATAACAACTGAATGAAAAACTGCTGGTGACCTTTTACTGCTGCACCATAGAGAGCATTTTAACTTACTGCAGCTGTGTATGGTTTGCCAATTGCACAGTGGCAGGTAGAACAGCACTCCAGAGAGTTAATGTCATTGCCCAGAAGATCATTGGTTGCCTTCTCCCCTCTTTGGAAGAGCTTTATAGCTCCCGCTGCCTTAAGAAAGTTCAAAACATTCTCAAAGATCCATCTCATCTTGGCCACCCTTTTTTTGAACTATTACCACCTGGTAGACGGAACAGGATAATAAAAACAATGACAAATAGGCTGAAAAACAGCTTCTATTCCAGGGAAGTAGCTCTGTTGAATTCTACTGTATAGTGCAGTGTTGGTGCAGTGTTGGGGGTTTCAATTCAATGTGTGGAATGTGAAGGATATGTGATTGTGTTTATTTTCATTAGATTAGTGAATTGCAAGGTGAATTGCAGTGCTGGGTCGTAAAATATATTGATTCAGGACAAAATCAATATTTTTTTATAATGGCCTGTTAACTTGTTACTACTATTGCGATACCTTTAATTATGGAGATTCAACCCATTTCCAACACTGACAAGTCCTGACAATACTGTTTTCTGAGGTTTTCGCGAGTATTTGTATGTGGATCTTTGGTTATATGGGTTTTCTCCCGCGTAGAATTGGAAGTATCTAGGCAACGTTTCGATGAAGTCTCACTCATCATCTTCAGGGCTTGTTTCTTCAAGCTCTGTGCTTGTCAGAGTTAAATGTGAAGCTTGCAGCTGCTTCTTCCTTTTTAACTTGCTAGTGGGGGTGTGACATTGATTGGGTGGGGGTTTGGCTGTGTTTCTGATGGTAGGGGGTGGCTGGATCTGACACAATGTTCTGATGGCTGGGGTGTGTTCTGCTTAGGTGGGGCTGGTTGTGCTACAGTTAGGTCTATAGTTGCTGCGGGATTTTGAGCTGTGAGCTGTATCTTGTTTTTGGCTTCGTGTTTCGTGTCGGTGCCACATCTTCAGGTGGGTCGTCTGTTGGGCTTCTTGTTATGGGTCAGAAGGGGTTTGAAGCGGGTAGTGGCTGCAGCTGCAGTATGGTTCTGGTTCGTGGTCGTGTTTCCTCTTCTGTGTGGCCGTGTGAGTCTTTTTTCGGCGTTGGAAGTGTGTTGGTAGCATCTTGTTGTGCACTTGTGGGTGTGGGTCGGTTGTGTCATTCTTCAATTAGTACTCGTTTATTTAATGGATGGGCAGGTTTGCCAAATGGTTGGTAGCTTCCAATTCTACGGCGGGAGAAACCTGAATATTACCAAAGATCCATATATATATATGCTGTTTTAGGCTTCCTTCGGGTATTTATCCCATCATCAATTGTAGTTCTGTTTTAAAGTGTTAGCAACGTTTCAGCAGAATCTCATCTGCATCATCAAAGGCTTCTGTATGGATGTGGTGTCTCACAGTCCCATGGTTTCAAGATTTGAGTGCTGGTCCAGTTCTGATTGGCTAGGAGCCGTGGGTCTGTGTTCATTGGACTTGGAGTTTGAGTGATTGGTGTTTCTGGTTTCTTCTGTCTGTTTTGTGGCTTTGATTGGGCTGGCAGCACTCGTTCGTTGTGTTTGGAGGCTTGTTCAATGCAGCTTGGCTTCGTGGTGAAAGGACGGCTGCTCTTCATCAGCAAGCTGGGTTTCACCTGGTGCCTAGTGGGGGGGTGTTTGAAGTTGGAGGCATCAGGAGGGAGGTCTGTCTGTTGCTGCAGGTGTTTGTCTGTTTGTGGTGTGGAGATCTTTCTATTTGGAGAGTGCAGGCTTCCAACCATGATTGACAGTCTTGCTGAACATCTCTTCGTATTCATGCTGTCAGGTCTTTTTCAATCTGTATGCTTCTCTGATGATTCTGTGGGCTGGGGTTTTCTATAGTGGCTAGGGTTTTGGTGCCAATTGAAGTTGATGTTGTGACCTTGTGGTTTTCATGTGTTGGACTAGTGAGGAAGGTGTGTTCCAGCTTTTTTACTGCATGTTGTGTGTTCAATCTAGGCGGATACTTATTCTTTCTATTGGTCTGCTCCAATGTATGTGCCGGGCATGATGGTACAGGGGAATTTCGGATATGCTGTTGGTTTTCCAGGTCAATTTGTCTTTGGGGTTCCTCAGGATGGCTGCTATTTTTTTGTCTAGTTTTGAAGGCGAGTCTTGGATGTGATGCCTGTGTAGTATCGTTACTGAATTTTATCTGTGAGTACCTCTTATGTAGGGCAAGACGCAGCTGTTCCATAGGTGCTTTGGTCTTCTAGGTCTCTGTTAATGTCTGTGGGTGTGTTTTTGTGCGATCGAGCTGGTGCACAGACAGACTCCCTCTGAGGCCTCCAAGCTCAACACACCCCCCACAGGCCACCCAGGTGAAAACCCAGCTTTACTGATGAAGAGCAGCCGTCCTTTCACACGAAGCCAAGCTGCATTGAAAGGCCGTCCAACACAAAGAACAGAGTGCTGCCAGCCAATCAAAGCCCACAAAACATGACAGAAGAAACCAGAAACACCAATCAATCAAACTCCAAGTCCCAATGAACACAGACCAGGTTAATGCCAATCAGAATAGACCAGCCTCAAATTTTGAAAACAGAGGAACTGTGCAAGACACACTTCCATACAGAAGGCCTGATGCATGGCAGATGAAGATGTCTGCTGAAACGGTTGCTACAACTTTAACAGGAACTACAATGAGCTACAACTTTAACAGAACTACAATGACGTGGGATAATACCCGAAGGAAGCTAAACAGCACAAATGTAGATACCCGTGAGAGCTTAAAAAAAACAAAATATCTGACCCTACGGAGGAAATAAACAGCCAGATCAAGAGCTATGAGGAAGCTGGAAGTTAAAAGAGCAGAATACTATGTGACCTAAAATCCTATGTGCAGCTGCAGACGGACCAACAGTGTAACACCAAACCTGCTTCAAAGATTAACCAAATTCACAAGCACACAGCCAGCTACCAAACGTATCCTGAAAAGAACAGAATTGGCTCTACTTCAGAAATGAAGTTCACAGTAAAAAGATTCAATTTAGATTCAGTTAAACAAAGATTTGCTAGCACTACACGCTGGAAGTTGAGCAGGCCAAAATCCACCCTCTACTTGGATAGGATTAAACAACTGTACAACCTTGGAGAGCTGAACTGAAAGCACTTACAAGAATGATAAACTCCTCAAAGAAACGTAAAAAAAATTAGAAAATGACAAGAAAATCCCAATAACCCACCACAACACCTGAAACAATAGTATACCAAACGTTTCCAACCAGAGAACTCAACAAAACAGAAACAGGATGTCCATCTCCAAGGAGTTTTAATCTATTGCTATACACCCAAAAAATCCCAACAGAAATCATCATATGCTGCAGGTAGAATCCAAGCCAAACCAATTAAATACTGATGGAGCTGACAGAATAAGAAAAACCAGGTTACTCACATCTTCATGCACAATGAAACCACCCAAAAAAATAATTTGCAAGCAAAGATGAATTCAAACAGCGTTACAAAAACCCTGGAAAAATGATAACAGCATAATAATACTCCCAGCAGACAAAGGAAGATGCCACAAGTAGTAATGGGACAGAAAAAAGGACTAGTGAAACAAAAATGACAGACCTACTCCAAGGACTGCCACATAAAAACCTATAAACACAGACCCAACCACATATCTGGAAAAAGTTAACCAAAAGGAAAATATAACCGAGCCAATAAGCAAAGAAAATCCAACAGACGGAGTCATCCCAGAGAAAGAATCTTCTAGATGCTCCCAAAATACCAGCCTCCCAAAAATACACAAAGAAGGCATACTCTTCAGACCAATAGTCATCTCCATAGAGCACCATACAAAAACCTAGCTAAATACTTTACCAAAAACAAACTACAGCCCCATGCCTTGAAACCGCAGCGTTCAGTATGTACCAAAACTCATTACCACTTCTCAGAAATAATCAAAGATCTACACGTAGAAACAAGAAGATCGGCTCTGTAAAGTTTCGACGTGTGTTGCACATTCACGCAAGTCCCGATTAAAAGAAACGTCTTGGAATCATCAAAAATAATATACCAACCAGCTAAAGACCTCATGGAACCTAACAGAACCATGCCTAACCAACACATATTTCATATACAAAGGACAAAGATATAAGCAAATGAAGGAGCCCCTTATGGGATCCCACTGTCACCTGTCATTGCAAACCTGGTATCATGGAAGAATTCAAATCCAAGCGCCTGGCTAACTGCCACCATCAAACCCAAACTACTGGCTAAGATACACGATGACACATTTGGATTGCCCATGGAAAAAAAATCTAAACAATTTCCTAACACACCTAAACAACACACACCCCAAAAATTCAAGTTCAGCCATGAAACGGAAAAAACAAACAACTACCATTCCTAACCCTTAACTAATCTACAAAAAGAACAGATGGCACACGGGACACCCAATTACCCAAAGAAAAAACACACATCCAAACCGCTACCTCAACGCCCAATTCCCACCACCACCCACACAGATTAAATTCTGTGGCGGAAGACACTAATTACCAGAAGCCAAACGCCTGCAGATAAAGAACACATATAAAGACTGAAAACTAGCACCCTGACTGAAGTTATTGACAGCCAAATGGCTTCCACAAAAACAAAATCACCAGCTTGATCACAAAGAACAACCACCAAGAACATAACAGAGACCTAGAGACCAACAGCACCATATGCGAAACAGCTGTCTTGCCCTACATAAGAGGTACTACAGATAAAAATCCAGTAAGTATACTACACACGCATCACATCAAGGACTGCTTCAAAACAGACAAAAAAAATAGCAGCCCATCCTGAGGAACCCAAAAAGACAAAAATTTGGAACCTGGAAAACCAAGGCGGCATATACGAAATTTCCCTGTACATCATGCCCGGGCCACATTACATTTGGACAAGACCAATAGAAGAATATAAGTACCCGCCTAGATAACCACAAAAATGCAAAAGTAAAAAAGCTGGAACACACCTCCCTCACTAGATCCAACACGATGAAAACCACAGGTCCACAACATCAACTTCAATGGCACCAAAACCCTAGCCACTATGAAAACCCCAGGCCACAGAATCATCAGAGGAAGAGCCATTAGAGATTGAAAAAAAGACCTGACAGCATGAAAAGAAGAGATATTCCCAAAGCAGACTGTCAAATCATTCTGGAAGCCTGCAACTCTCAAATAAGGAAAGATCTCCACACCACAAAACAGACAAACACCTGAGCACAGGACAGACTCCCTCTGATGCCTCCAAGCTTCAAACACCCCCCCCACCAGGCACCCAGGTGAAAAACCCACTTGCTGATGAGAGCAAGCCGTCCTTGTCACACGAACCAAGCTGCATTGAAAGCCTTCCAACACAAGAACAGAAGTTTGCTGCCAAAGCAATCAAACCAACAAAACAGAGCAGAAGCAAAACCAGAAACAACCAATCAATCAAACTGCCAATAGTCCAATGAACAACAGACCAGGTTAATAGCCAATCAGAATAACCAGCCTCAAAATTTGAAACAGGAGGAACTGTGAGACCACACTTCCAATACAGAAGCCTGATGAATGGGCAGATGAGATTTCTGCTGAAACGTTGCCTACAACTTTTAAAATGGAACTACAAGATGCAGCTACAACTTTACAGAACTACAATGACGTGGATAATACCCGAAGAAGCTAAACAGCACAAATGTAAGTACCCGCGAGAAGCTTAAAAACACACACACACACAAACACACACACACACACACATTATATAATATATATATGTGTGTGTTGTGTGTGGTGTGGTGTGTGTGTGTGTGTGTGGCTGTTTATCTCCTATCGGTATTATCCCACATCACTGTGAGGTCTCGTTAAAGTTGTAGCTACAAACTTTAACAGAAACTACAATGACGTGGATAATACCGAAAGAAGATAAGAGCAGGCACACATGTGATACCGCAAAAGCTGAAAAAAACCATATATATATGCTGTTCAGCTTCCTTCGGGTATTATTCCACGTCAGCTGTAGTGCTTTTTAAAGTTGCTAGCAACCTTTCAGCCAGAATCCATCTGCCGATCATCAGCTTCTGTATTGGATGTGGAATCCGGGTCTCACAGCCGTTGCGGTTAAATTTGAGGCTTAGCCGTTATCTATCTGCGTTGGGAGTCTTGGTCTTACCAAAAACAGAAACAAGATGTCCTGAACCAAAGGATTCAATTATTCCATAGCACCCAAAAAAATCCCAAACAGAATCCATCAATATGTGCAGTAGAATCCAGGCCTAACAAATTAAATACAGATGAAGCTGATCCAGAATAAAAGACACCAGGTTACTTAAAAAAAAACCCCATCTTATGCACAACAAACCAAACCAAAACAGTAATTTGCAAAAAGCGATGAATTCAGAGCACTACAAACCCTGAAAAATGATAACAGCATAATAATACTCCCAGCAGACAAAGGGAATGCCAAAGTAGTAATGGACAGAAAAGACTATGAAACAAAATTGACAGACCTACTCCAAGACTCCACATGCAAACCTATAATCACAGACCGAACCACATATCTGGAAAAACGTATTTTTGTGAAAGTTTATTGAATTTTTTTTCTTGGAAAATATAAATGCTAGCTGAATTTTTTTCACTCTGTCATAGTTTCGCTGGAAGTTGAATACTGAAATATGTTCCAAGCAATATTGTTGGCAGAACTACAATTAATCCCTTACTTTCACTTGAACTGAAATCCCATTTGTATAGGGCTACAAATTGGAAGAATTTGTACAGCTCTATAGTCTAAAGGCTTATGTTTTAGAGGCAGGGACTGTTCAACCATGCAACAACTGTGGTGAAGGTAAGAGGATTTATAGTTGGTTTTTCATGCACAGATGAGGTATATAATTAGTACTGTACCTCAAGTTTGTTGAGATTATCCTTTGAGTGCATTTGAATTTCGATTAACGAAAACATATTCTCCTAAATACTGATTCTTTAACCCATTTTCTGAATGTTCTACATATCACAGGCAAATAATATTGGTGGATAAAGGAAAATTAGGGAACGCGATAATTTTAAAGTTTACGTGTTCAGAAGTAAGTTATTATGAAGGTAACTTTAAACTATGTTGTAATTGCTGATTGCTAATTTTAGTACCCCTCTTGATTTCCCTCACTTATTCTATTAATCATTCATTCTGAAATAGTACTGAGATGATTACGTGACTAGAGGCTAAAACATACAATGAACGGTTGCAGGAATTGGGCTTGGCTTGTCTAGTAAAGAGAAGGACCAGGGGAGACATGATAGTGGTCTTCCAATGTTTGAGGGGCTGCCACAGGGAGCAAGGGGTCAAGCTATTTTCTAAAGTGCCTGTAGGCCAGACAAAGAATAATGGATGGTAACTGAACAAGGAGAGATTTAACCTGGAAATAAGGAGAAACTTTCTGATAGTGAGAACAATCAACAAATGGAACAGCTTGCCTTCGGAAGTTGTGGGAGCGCCATCAGTTGAGACTTTCAAGGAGAGATTGGACTGCCATTTTTCAGAAATGGTGCAGGGTCTCCGGCTTGCGCAGGGGGTTGGAGTAGATTACCTACAAGGTCCCTTCCAACTCTGATTATCTGTTATCTGTTATAGAAAACTGGTTCAAATGGCTATTTTAAAGTCTTAAAGTTTTAAATTCTTTGTAACATTCTTTTGATAGAGATCCAAAATTTCTCCAGTTACATTTTCAAAGTATTTGTGATCTGTTAGTAAGAATTGAAAAAGAATATGTTTCCAAGTATGTATTTCCACACATTTTCACTTATGTGAAGGTCATGTTGAACAGTAGTGGGAGGTCAGGAAGTTCACAAAAAATATGAATAGAAAATATATGCAAAACAAGAAAGCCCAGATTCATTAGCTACTTAAAGCAAGCAGAATATACTATGAACAAAAACAATCCTTAAAATCATACTTATTTCAGTTACAATTAATAAATTAAATTAAATTAAAGACAAAGACTTTACCATCATTGAAATAATTGAATATAATAATTAAATTTATAGAATAATAATCTAGTCTATGTATCTGACTAGGGAAGGTTTCCCTTTCTGACTATGGAAGGTAATTCTCTTAAAGAATGAGAATTTGTGAATTGTTATAATTCTAAAATATTATTTTACCTATTGTGCAGGATTTTTTTCTTGCGACAAAGAATTAGCTTCTTAGAAGACCCAGTTTTCTGAAAATGAATGTTGAAATATTTGCCGTGAAATGAAAAAAAAGAAAGACTCATAATTGAGTGAAATTTTTTTCCAGGAATAACTGCATGAAGTTGCTGTCATTAGGTGGCATATCAATTTAATAAAATATTATGGTTTATCACAAAGTCAGCCAGATGTTTAGATTGGATTTGGCCTTTTTATGCAAAGAATGTGGGATGAGCAGATGTTGTTGTCTGATGGTATTAAGGTTTTGTTGCAGGTATAAGCAGTTCCAAGTAGAGCTTCTTTTTGCAACTGACTGGTACGATTTTGTCAATACTAATGGTTTTCAAGTGGTGTTCCAGATGTTTTGGGATTGTACCCACACCACCTTTCATTATTGGTAGTATATTTGCTTTTTTCAAAATCACAGCCATTCTACATCTTTTTATTATGTGATTTTCACTATTTGTTTAACTTCTCCAGGTGATACCAAGTCTACTTTCCATGCATTTTTTTCTTTCTTATCAACAATTATTAAATGTTACATAGCATGTTTGTCTGTTTTAATGCTAAAGTCCTAGAACACATTATCTTCTTCATTACGTTGTCTATTTTGTTGCCCTACCAAATATTGTTTGGTTTTTGGTAAGGAAGTTGTATCTCTGGATATAATAATAATAATAACAATAGCAACAATAACAATAGCAGCAACCACAACCACAATAATAATAATAATAATTTTGGTTTTCATATGCATCATATTCTTCCTCAAAACTTAGAATATAGTTAGTAATATATCAGTGAAATACATGTTTGGATCTATGCAGTGTGGCCTTTTGCAATTGATATATGGAAATTTTGTCAATATGCATATTTCTAACAGTGCTATCCAATATTTTTTCATATAGCAACCAGTGTACACTGGAATACCCATGGCTCATTTATGCCATTACCTTTCAATTTTGATTTTCAGATCTTAATTTCTTAAAATCTTCTCTTATTCTTTGTCTTCTATTCTACTGGTATTACCAGTATAGTAAGAGACAACTTAACCCCTATTTCTATGTCCAATCTCTGGAGATATCCTTCATTCTAAAGGAACAAACTGATCTATCTTTCCCCTGGCCCAATTAAAATATCATAGAGAAGTGAAACAGCATAGAGGAGTCTAAAATCTCTAAAAAAAAATTAGAACAAGGGCTTCTGAATACAAAACAGGGCCAAAAACAACAAAACAAAACTGATTTAATTAAATGTAATTAATATTATATTGCATTGATTAAAATCTGTTATTATAATCATTCAATTTTTATTTTATTTTATATTAACATTTCCTTCTGTCATATAAAAAATTAAAACTCTGCAACAATTGCTGGATAAGGTGGAAGACATTTACTATGCCTTTGATGATGTGTCATCTTTTTGGTTAAGTAGGATATAGTTCTAGCGATTTTATCAATTCAATTTTCCAAATTGTTAAATAAAATTAAATAGTAGTGTTTGTATTTTATTTTTACCATGATGAATGAAATGAAATGTGATTGTTGAAAGTGAAATGTGATTGTTGAAAGTTATAATGCTTTAGCAAATGAAATAGCTGAGCATAGAAATGTGGAATAAAAGTTGACAATCTGCAATATAAATTGATTAACTCATCAGATTTTGTTTCAATGAATAACATGAAATGATAGCTGACCTTTCTTGGAGAAGCCAGATGTTGATATCACATTTTCTCCCTGATTGTTTATGAGCTCTGTCCTCATTCTTTCATAAAATGTTCCACTTGTAAATCTTCCTGTTTAAGTCTATATATAAATTTATAATTGATGTTAAAGTCTTACAAAATTTCATTCTCAGTCAGACAGTTTTATATGGTGTGCAGTAACACTTTATGTTATACAAGTGTGCTTTGTCTAATAAGCTGTCAGGAATTCAAAACACATATTAATAGAAATATTTGGTTTAATAGTTTGGTGTTTGCACATTATTTCCAGCTATAGTCATAGAAGTAGCTGCTGAACTATGCTGATAATATGGGTCTAGTTTATTATGTTTTTCTTTGTTACATTTCTGGATGTAATCTGGATGATTACTGGAAGATTATTAAAAAGTATTCTTGACAGAAAACATAATTTATTCTGCTCCTGGCAAAGCATTTGGGATGATATTTCAAAATATTGCTAATTTATAAGAGACTTTGATAAGAGAACAGTAAGTTTCAATGAAGAATACATTCAGTATATACAGTACTGTATATATCCAAGCATACAGACAATTGAGAGACTGCCTTATTCCACAAGATTTGTTAACAACTTTAAAAACAACTACTCCAATTAAAGAAGAACACAGGACATGTATGTATTGAAGGAAATACACACCCTGAATAAAACACAATGCATAGAATTCATTACCTATCCTATGCCAAAGGCTGGGAGGTTCCCAAGTGTTCAGAAAATTTCTAAACTTCATTGTGGTGTGAGATATACAAATGTCTTGGAGAATGCTCTTAGGGACAGCTGTTTTAATATTATCTGATCCTGATAATAGTGTTTGATGGAAGACACCTAGAGGGCATCCATTTATCCTGATCTTCCAGGATGAGAGAAACTATCAGACGGGTAGTCCCCACATACCTAGCCCCTATGTGCAGGCTTTATGTGCAGAAACCAGTATCTTGAACTGTACCCAGAACCCAACTGGCAAGAAGTGCAACTTAAATAACAATAGTGGGCACATTTTTATTTGGGCTTGTCAAAATAATGGCCATTCCAGTTGGTCTACAGAAGCAGGCCAGTTTAGAGGACATTGCAATATTTCAGACATTAGATGTCTAGAGCATGAGGGACAATCTGGAGAGTCTCAGAGTCATTCTGAATATAATTGACCTCAATTGGCCTTCGTGTCTTCAGCAGCAGCTTTTACATACTGTTCTGTGCTTCCTTTGGTTTTGATTTAACAAATTGCATACATTATCAATAGTAGTCACTGTGACAGGGATCTTGAAGTCCTAGTAGACAATCACTTAAATATGAATCAGCAGTGTGCTACAGCTGCCAAAAAACCCCAACATAATTCTAGGCTGCATTAACAGAGGGATAGATTCATGATAATGTGAAGCATTAACAGCAATTTAAAGTGCTTCAGTAAAACCACTCTTGGACTATTACATCCATTTTTGCATGCCATGAAGTTAAAAAAAGATGTTGAAACTCTAGAAAGAGTGCAGAGAACAGCAACAAAGATGATTAGGGGATAGAGGCTAAAACATGTAAAGAAATGGTTGCTGGAATTGAATGTTAGTTTAATGTTAGTTTAATGAAAAGAAAGATTAGGGGTGAACTAGAAGACTTCCAAAACCTTTCCACTCTGCTATTCTGTTACTAAATTTAAAGAATTTTATTTCATTATCAAATAGGCGGAGACATAATTACTAACAGTTTTTAAATATTAAATTAATTTAATTATATTCAGAGGTAGATTGAAATTTAAGCCCCTGCACCAACGGATAGAAAGAGGATGTAAAATGGAGAGAAACACTTGCCATCCATTGATTAACGCGATGCATCCGTTGTACCTCACTGCCATACGTTTTGCTTACTCTCTATCCGTCCAGCAGTCCGTATATTGACGTTTCATCCCGCATCAGAAAGTTTTGGGGAAGCTTGCTCCAAAAACTTTTTGAGCAGAAAATGTATCCAATTCGTCATAGGTCTGCGATTCGCTACGATGCCGTCTAGGCATGCCGTTCTGCATGCCGTTCTGCATCCCACTATGATCTGCCTAGGTCCATGCCACTGGGGGCGCATTTTGCCGCGCAATTGCCCCACCCCGCTCCAAGCGGTAAACGACGCCGGGGAGGAAGTGGAATGGACATGGATACAGCATGGCAGGAAGCCACGGGATGCCTAACCGGGGATGCCAAGGGAAACGATGGGAAACCAGGTATGGTTAAGAATGGAAAAAACATTGCCCGCCAGACGGGACCTATCTCGGATATTAAGGATGTCTACAGGATGCTAGAGGATGCAAAAGGACCACCGGCTAAGAGCAGGGGAAACCCTATACTGACTTATACAGAAAAGTTTGGGAACAACTCAGTCTGGTTCTCAACTTGGTCACGAAAGAGCAGCCCTGCAGTTGGGGCAAAAAACACGACTCTTGCGAAGCCGTTCATCCTGACTCTTCCTCTTCCACCAGCCTCCCAGTCATGTCACCGGTCGGATATAACAACAGTTCCTTATTGGGGCCAGCCCACGCATCCTTTGGCCGAACAGGTGCGGTAGACCATCTAGACGGGCTCTGTGAACTCTACTCTGGGAAAGAAAAAGAGGCCGGCCAAAGAAGCGTCTGGGGTACCGAAGATGGTTCACCAAGGAAGGCTAGAGGGCAGAGGGAACGGACTCTGTGTACAACAATGCTCTGATCGGTGGAAGCTCAGGAAAAGAAGAACCCATCCGTGGCATTGCCAGAACTTCATAGAGGCCCTGCCCATCCAGCATGTTTGCTGAAGAGTGTGTACAGCAGTCGGCTGACACGCAGGTTGAACCAAGGGCAAACAACAACTTCCGGGCCAGCCTGGACCCTGGGCGTCCAGTGGGGCCACTCATCTCTGAGCCATCCGTGGCGCTCAGGACCACCTACAGGAAGCCAAATAAGCAGTACTGGCTGGCGGTGCCAAACACAACACATCAGGCTATTGTGATCAGAGAAGTGGTGGGGCAGGCCATGCATCGGAAGGATACGAAGGAGACTCCTCCCAGTGCCCCTCCAACTGAAGAAGTTGGACAGAAAGTTGTAGAGTAGCTGGTATCCAGAAGGTGGAACTTCCCCCACACGTTGGAGCCATAGGATCGTGCGCACGTTGGGCCTGCACCATAGCGTCAGCGGCAACTCAACGGGTCCCTCTTGTCAAACTACAACGGGCTTTCTTCAGCAAATCATCCTTTCCCATGGTCGATGCTGACAACCAGTTGCATGTACATCAGATGCCTTCAAGCAAAGGCTCATCTTCAGATGCCGGCAGGGTATACAATGCCAAGTGACCTCAAGGGTGGGACTGGAACGGCAACCTCATAGGTGGGACGTTCCCCAGATCCAGGAAACCCCCTGCCGCGACACGTACGCAAAGATGTTGCTCTACTTCATCGTGGGGATGACTGCCTTCTCCCTCACAACCTACCTCACTGGAAGCCTAACACCTGCCAAATCACTCAAGCCGGACGTGAAGAGAGGATCTCTCAACTATAGCTGTCCAGGGCAAGGCGGGTGTGGAGAATGCCTTTGGCATCCTGGCCAACACGTTCCAGGTAACTTTCCTACCACATGCCAAGCAAGAGGCCCAGAGACGTGAGGAGGATAGATCGAAGCTTGCTGCATCCTGGCACAATCTGCATTGCGCACCCGCTAAACCCAGTGGTTGCAGGAACAGGCTCGTGGACCGGGGTCGCAGCAAGGAATACATGGGAACATGGAAGCTTGGGGAAATGGCAGGCGAGGGCGGAAACCTGATAGACACTTTTGAGGATGTGCAAGGGCCCGCAAAGCAGAGCCCTCACGTGAAGGGAAGAAGCAGCGCGCCAACCTCCTGAAGACACTGGTGGCAAACTCCCCAGGCCTGACGCAGTGGACCCTGGCATAGACAGGATGACATACGAGTATTATGGGCATGCTTCCTTGCAAGGCTGCTCTACAATCCACATGGATAAGCATTGGCCATGTATGTTGGGTGAACAATGAACCGCGCGCATTTAATAAAAGAGTTGTGTTTATGCCTGCACATGGCTGTGGATGATTGATTACATTGTTATTGATAATCAAAGGCCATTGGTGTGGCAACTGGGAGCGGTCGGATTTGGTCGAGTGCGGTGGTCGCTATTTCGGCTGAGTGTCACTCCCTCTCGCCAACTAGTGCTTGCGACTGGAAGGTTTATCGTATCCCATTTAGCTTATTACCCATGCCCAAAGGTATCCGCCCTGCCCATCCCACTCTATCGTCCAACCCATCCTCACTGCTTATCTTAACCCATCCCAATCTGCTATCTTATCCCATTCCACGAAGCAGTAGCAAAGGCTTAAACCATGTTCTAACAAGAGTTTCCAGCATAGACTTATTAAAAAGAACATGAAGCAAGTGTGTCGAAATCAAACTAGACTTTATTACAACAAGCTAATAAATACAAAAATGAGTTCCTGGTATCCTCTTGGTCACTCAGTCTCAGGGGTGAAGGGTCCAGGTGCTGTAGAGGTGGCCAGTGCTGGAGTGCGTTGTCATCAGCTCCTCCAGAACATCGAAGCAGCAGAAGCCCAGCCCCAGAAGAAGGCGAGCCCGTGCTGCAGAAGCCCCAGCCGAACCAGAGTGAGGGCCAGGGGCGGGACTGGTTAGTCCTGTGCCTCCTTGGCAATGTCTGGCAGCAAAGATGGCTGAGGCTTGCTGTGCTTCCGCGTGGTTGTGGGGTTGCTGGATGGCAGGGAGGCTGGCAGGAAACCAAGGCTGGCAAGGGAGTCTGGCAGGGAGGCAGGCACCAAGGCTGGAGGAAAGGCTGGCATGGGCAGGCAAGGCACCAAAGCTGGCCAGGCAGGCAGGCCGGCAGGCACCAAGGCCTGCAGGAAGGCTGGCACCAAGGCTGGGCAGGAAGGCTGGCAAGGGAGGCAGGCCACTAAGGCTGCAAGGTAGGACTGGCAGGCAGGCAGGGCAGGCACCAAGGCTGGCAGGCAGAACATGAACCAAGGCTGGCTAGGAAGGCAGGCCAGCAAGGCTGCAGGCAAGACTGGCTGGCAGCAAGGCTGGCAGGCAGGCAGACAGCAAAGGCTGACAGGGAGGCTGGCAGCAAGGCTTGCGAGCAAGGCCTAAGCAGCAAGGCTTGCAGGCAGGCCAATGCAGGCAGGGCAGGCAAGGCCTGGTCAATCCGTCCAAGCAGCAGGTCTTTCCCCTCTGAATGGGTGACCTGCTTCTGCGTTAGCTGCTTCCTTATATCCGTGGGTCTGACG
>BHFT01061618.1:0-24517 GCA_004320025.1 Laticauda laticaudata
TCAATAGTGGTGTCCCCCAAGGCAGTGTTCTCGGACCAACTCTCTTCATACTCTACATAAATGACCTCTGTGATAATATTAACAGCAACTGCGTTCTCTTTGCTGATGATGTAAAGCTATTCAACAGCACAGACAATACTACTACCCTCCCAAAAGACCTTGACTATGCATCAGAATGGTCAAACAAATGGCAACTTCAAATCTCAACAAATAAATGCTCTGTCTTACGAATTGGCAAAAAAATTCAGAAAATTAAATACAGTCAAGACCTTGTTGATGAACCAGATTCTGTCAAGGGTCTTGGAGTACTCATCTCCAATGATCTAGAGCCCACTATAACTACATAGCCAAAAAAGCATTAAGAGTTGTTAACCTAATCTTACTTAGCTTTTTCACTGGTAATATTATACGACTAACTAGAGCATACAAAACATTTGCTTGACCAATATTTGAACACAGCTCATAAGTCTGGAACCCACATTACGTATTTGATATTAACACAGTTGAGAAAGTCCAGAAATATTTCACAAGTAGAGTTCTTCACTCCTCTACTCGTTGCAGAATACCTTATGCCACCAGACTCGAAATTTTAGACCTAGAAAACCTAGAACTGTGCCACCTTTGGTCTGATTTCAGGAAAGTATATAAAATCATACATTGCAATATCTTACCTGTCAACAGCTTCAACCATAACAATACAAAAGCAAACAACAGATACAAACTCAAGGTTAATTGCACCAAACTTGATTGCAGGAAATACAATTTCAGCAACAGAGAGATCAATTTTTGGAATACTCTACCTGACTTTGTGGTTTCTTCCCCAAAAACTTTAACCTTAGACTTTGTACTTTTGACCTTACCCCTTTCCTAAGAGGTCTGTAGGGGTCATGCATAAGCACACCAATGTGCCTACTGTCCCTGTCATATTGTTTCTTTTTTTTTCTTATATGTATCCATGTATTCATAACTGTTTTTACTTATACCTATTATGTTGTAAGCAATTGACAAAGCAAATGAAATAAAAATAAAATAAATATTGTCTTTTACATCTTTTTGGTTCCTCCTTTACTTTAGGTAAGGATTCTGCAGAATTTGAAAAGCTAAGAGCAAAAAGCAAAACAAAAAACAAAACCAAAGAAATGTAACAGGCATATTCACTTAAATGTAACATATTTTCTACTACTAACTTCTGATTCTTGAGCAACTTCTGGGATTTATTTATTTATTTTAAACCAAATATTCCACTCCCTGAAAATGTTTGTGATCTATGTTAATACAATTTAAGTTGCCATCATAGAAAAAGGAAGGCTGAGGCCAAGAGCAGCCACAAGAAGATAGGCAAAAGATAAGATAATTTGACACATTTGAATGGGAAGTGGAATATTTCCAAGTGTCTCAAGAGTAGAACTCTCTATTAGCAGCCTGATAGCATCGCTACTAAAAACTCCCAGAGAGAGGAATTCTCTTACCCATAAAAAAAAAAACTTCTACATAAACCTTCACCCTTGCTTTTTGCTGTTACCTTACAATAATGTGGAATAATATAATGTTCTATTCATGAGAACATGGGATTATCATTTTTTCTCCTCTGAATGAATTCTGTGTCTTTGAACTGAATGAGGAAAAAATACAGGAGACCTGGTTGTTTCATTATATTGGCATGGAGTTATACAAACTCTGCTCCTGTCAGTCTTTGGAATAATCAAATCCAACATTTCTGTGGAGACTAAACTGACTAGTACATCAATATCTTTGTACATCATTGTAGGAGTTGGTACACTTCCCTAAGGGGAGCTAAAATATTTTCAATCAATAAGGAAATAAATATATAGTATGCAGACATACAAGAATAGATTTCCAATATTTTTTAAAACAAACAAACTGGACTCCTCACATAGAATGTGCTGTACACTTTTGGTCTTATAGTATTAAAGTATTTCAGGACTTTTAAATTAGTTGATAAGTCTGTATGTATCTCTGTCTATCTCTTTGTCCATGTCTCTGTATATTGCTTGATCTATTCTAAATAAAACCTTGTATCTTGCACAGATAACATCTTTTATCCAACCAAATATCATCATCACCACCAGTCATTGAGGAATAAAGACATATGGTGGCCATTATTTTGTGCATGTATTTATTTCAAATGCCAGCTAGTATGTTCTCCCATATGAAAACTTGAGGACCGTCAATTTGCAAATGTGCCTATAACAGCTAACAGTTTTACACACGTGAAAAAACAAGACAGCCACCATTTACTTCAATCTGCAAACAAATCTTTAGCTGTCTTTATATTTTTGTAAATATAAATGGAAAATTCTGAGGACACTCCCACGTGGTAGTCTTAGAATTCCATGTTTAGCTGGAAGAGGCAAATCATCAATTTTCTTTTGTTGCTTCTGATATTCTTGGAAATTCTGGAAGTGATCTGCTGATCAATGGATTGGTGAAGGCCTAGCTATGATTCCTTGGAATCAACTTTTAAGTTATCATTACCCCCTGAATTTGTATGTTAAATAGTAACATGTTATAAAAGATCCCAGATACTGCAGACATCCTCCTCCCCAAAATGTGAATAATAAAACTTTCTGACACTCCTTTTCACTTATAGAAATAGGATTGTAATAGCCTAGAGGAAGAGAAGAAGAAATAACCAATTAAATGACAGTCCTGATAAAAATAAGGCTGGAAAAGATAAGGATGAAAAGATGTCACAATAAATACAAGAAGAAGAAATCATTCAAAGAGACATTCTGAATAATATATAATTGGAAGAAGGGTAGAAAGGGGCAGGTTTATGACAAATCCAGGATAAATATGGAATCTCAGTGAAAAAAGGGGTCCACTATAAAACACAGGCTATAGTGATTTTACTAACATATGCTCTAATTTGCTAACCTGACCATAGTTAGGACAGGACTTCATAAAACCAACATAACACAACCATGTGACCTATTTTCAAGTGGCCAGTCACGTATCTGAATTTCTGTCAGCAAAATATCATTCGTTTGAAATCATCTTCTACTCCAAGCATGCCAATCTGTATTACCATTTTAAGTCCAGATTAAATATTTTTAAATACATGAGAATAGAAGCTTGAAAGATATTCATTCCAGAATAATTATTATCTTCCTTCCATCTCCCTCACAGAAGATGCTGGAGGACAGAATGGTATATATGACAAAGTTTGTCTTATATTCACAAAGATTACAAGTTTCCTAAATTGGTTAGTATTATAGTATTTATAGAGTATTGCACTCTATATAGCTCATGTTTATGCTGTTTCTGAAATGAATCAATAGGTCCTATTCTTTTATTTTTGTTTGTTTTTGTTTGCAGTCTGTCTCATTAACCAATGTGACTCTGCATAGCTTACAATGACATAAAAAAATCATTAAAGTTAATAATTAAATAAATGTTAAAAACCAAGAGCGTAGATGGCATGTGGGTGGGCTTTTGTCTCTCACTTAACCAACCACCTCCAACCTAGCATACTTCCATCATGACCAGGGGTGGGTTTCTACTAGTTCTATCCACCTCTGTAGAACCAGTAGCTCTGAAGAGCAGCAGATATAGAACCGGTTCTATGTCTGCTGATGTTTTTGCTCACCCACCCACCTACCTGATCTTTATTTCCTGATTTTTCAATTTCAGCTGCCAAACGAGCCACAGCTGCAGTTAAAAAACAAGAAAAGAGGGCTATTTCAAAGGCTGCTTCTCAGCAGACACTGTGCTAATGACAATTTACAGGCACCCCGGCTCACAGCGGGCAGGGAAGCTTGTAAATCCTGAAGTAGTAGTTAACCCTTTTCGTAGCCCACCCCTGATCAGGACCCCAAACTAACTGGAAGAACCAGGTATAAAGGAGGGTGAAAAGCGTAAAGATGGATTTCATATCAGGGATAGACACATTTACTTGGGTTGGGTTTATAATAAGTTGTAAATGGTTGCATTTTAATCATAAGACTCAGGCTGTTTCCTGGGATGAGAAATTGTATGGGTAGAAATAGGAGAAGATTGCTAAAAAGTTCAGGAGTAGACTGGGAAATACTGAATATGGCAGCACCTGAAGAGAAGTAAGAGAAAGAACTGAAGAAGATCACAAAATAAAAAGATCTGCACAAAGAAGTAGAACAATTGTGGCAAAAGAAGGTAATTTTAGTATATTAGTATACTAGGTAATTTTAGTAATTTTAGCACTTTAGGTGTAATCCCAAAACATCTGGAGCATCATCATCAAACAATAATATTTTCCTATTCCAGGTTAGGACTCAATAGTGGATAAAAGTGCCAAATCTAATCTGAACATCTGCTTGACTGTGCAATCAAACATAATTATACCTGTTTGGCAGAAATGGAAGCAATTTTTTTACTTCAAATGTAACAAACTTCAAAGGAGAAAAGTATGCATTGGCTGATTATATAAAAGATAGCCAAGAACCAGCACTACTGTTAAGTTAAAAATGGGAATTTACTGATGGTACAGGAAACACAAATATCGAAATAATGTAATAAAAATAAGAACAGAACGCTGACATAGAAAAGCATGATATTTCTACAAACATAAGTGGGAAAGTGGATTAAATGAAAACCTGGCAATGGCATACAACTGGAACATTAAACAAAGAAACTGAAGGCTTGATTTTGACTGTACAAGAGCAAGCTAGTCAAACAAATGCAATCAGGGCCAGGACTGATAAATCATCAAATGATTCAAAGTGCAGACCATGCAAAGAAGATAAAGAAACAATAGATCATGTCTTCAGCTCATGCAAGAACATCACACAAATTGAGCATAAACAACAATGTAACACAATCACCAACATGATTCACTGGAATATCTGTAAAAATAATCATGTGCCAGAAATGAAAAATTGGTGAGACCATAAAGTTGGGAAAAAAAGTAGTTAAAAAGGAGCAGGTTAAAATATTGTGGGAATTCCAAATATAAACTGATAAAAGCTCATAACAAGCTATATTTCACTGTGGCTGAAAAGAAGAAACTGCAAATAACTGATGTGGCAATACTGATAGATAGTGGAAGGCAAATAATAGGAGAAAATCAGAAAGTATCAAGATCAGAAAACTGAAACTGAAAGATTATGACATAAAGTAGCCATGGTGGTTACATTGCTTATCAGCATACTGAGTGCTGTACTAAAAAATCTTGGGACAGCACTTAGAAAATACACACATTCACAAAATTTCCATCTGTCAATTGCAAAAGGCAACATGTTTGGATCCACACATATACTAGGCTGATACATGATGACATCCTATGTTCTTGAGACGAACCTGATGCATTTGAAGAATCCTAAAGAACTGGCAATTATGAAATCATATTGTGAACAAATAATAATTTAACTTAATTTTATGCGCACTCAATCTTTTACATGTGTGAGGATTTGATGAGTAGTGTGTGTGCATCCTTACAGGCAATATAAAGAACTAAAGAACACTCAAGTATAGCTATAGGCTAATTCACATGTAAAAGATATGCAGAGGAAGAACAGATATTTACTGTTCTCAGCATAAGAGCAATTTGGGATCAAACATATCATTGTTTCAGTTGAAAAGATTTTGTAAGTACTTCAAAGACTAAAAATGAAAATGCAATAAGCCAATATTTAAAAGTAGCCCACCATTCTAGAAGGATGTAATTTTCAGGTTCATGTCAGTCTTTTCAATACTGATTGGATTTCAATTGACAGCATTTTTCCCCTTGAGTTCACAATATAAATGCTACCAAAATAGAACTTTAAATGATAATGTTGTCTTCCCAAGCATGAAATCCATCACATCTCTTTCTCTTTCTCACACCTCACTTTCTTTCTGGAGGTTGATCTACTATCCCTGATGTCCGTTTCTCAATACTGGGCTTCAGATAAGCAACATTAATCAAACTTTTGTATAATAGAGTAACGAAGCCATTCTTCAGATAAAAGGTAGTTGTAAAAAAAAAAGAGTAATCTGTCAGAATTAGTTGACTCATTTGAGATGGAATATTCTGCATGAGAGAAAGAAAGCCCGGAAATATCAGTTATCTTTTTTCTTGGGCTGCCTAGTTTAAAAATAACTCTTGCACTTTTTTTAAAAAAAAGTCATGAGAGACACATCTTTGCTGATGCTGTATATGAGGAATATTTGTAGAAATTGTAAATTATAACCTTAGGATGGATCTCCTTCTTTGACTACACATAGCAGAAAGGTTTCATGAAGGCACGTAGCCCTCCAAAAATGCTGGATGACCCCCTTTGAATTTTCCCCACCAATATAGTTTGCAATGTAGGTATATGTGTAGTAATAAATAGTAGGGCTATACATAACTTTAAATGGGTCTTTCTGCTAAATTAAAGCCTGGAGTGCCGCAGCCTCCTGATGCCACTTTGTGAAGCAATCTCCTCCCTTGCTTCTAATGGGTCATTCTATAGCTCATTTCAAGTGTTATGCTTGATGCTGATGGAAAATGATCCTGGCACATTTGCAGCCTTGGCAGCTAACCGCCATTTTGCAATAGGCATAATGTTGCTAACTAGCAGCTTCCCTATTTGTGCATATTTTGGAAAGCAATTGGTGATTTTCCCTGCTCTGGATTCTCCCTTCCCACAAACCATCATCAGCTAGTAGGAAAATGTTTATTAATCACTCTCCTTAACTGCTCTCAACTATCCTTAATTGAGGGTCTAGGGAAGAGATGAATTTTCACAGATGACTTGATGTCAGCCCCACCAGATGGCACAAACCAGGAACTGTAAGCTGCCCAGAGTCATTGTCATGGCCAGTTTTATAAATTGATTGAAGAAATAAATAAATCATAAAGAAAATCAGTTCAGTTCCATAGGAATGTTAAAACTGAAGTTTTTGATACAAATTTTTACAAGTCTGATTGTTCTGTCCCTCCTCTTTCTTATAGATCAGTTAATTAAGGAGCCATCTGTATGAGTTCCATCTGATTATTATCTGACTCATCTGGACTTAAAACAATGATTCAGCCACTTTTGTCTAACAGCAGCTCCTGCATAGCTCTGTCATGATCATATTCCTTACTCTGTGCATTGGATGAGTGGCTGCACTAGATGGTTTAGGCACCTGTCAAAATGCATTCCAGGTTCACCTGATTAAAAGCTGTGGTGTGATAAGGAGGGTTCGCAGTGAAATGGCAGTTCTCCTGTTGAATCAGGCAACCATCACCTCATGCTTGGATCTGTCAAGAACTGCTTATTTAAAACATGAATTCAGCATTTTTTTCAGAGTCTTGCTGAGAGGTGAAAAGCTCTAAAAGAAGAGCCATGGATGTGGTGAGATGGACACCCTGGTACACCCTAAAATTTGCCATGAGTACGAGCTGCTACAAATGATAAGTATGCAGGGAGTTGTATTGTACAGCAGAGGTACAACCTTTTCACATGCCTATAATAATTGTCAGGTGCTGTTCAACCTCCTCTCCCAGCCTGCCAGTTATTCAACCAGGCTATTTTTAAACACAGATTTAGCACTCTTCTGAAAAAAACATGCTGAAAAGTGAGACTCATTCTGTATGCATGGTGTCTGTCACTTAGTGCCTATAAACTGTTAGTCAGGCTGATTTGCTACTCATAGACATCTCTTTAAAGCTGGGGAATCAATTTGCACAACTAGAAGATACACGAGAGAGGCTAATTTGAAATATCTAGACTTTCACATAGCTGGAGGGATATTGTCTAAGGACCACAAAGGAGGTGTGTAAACTCACACCAACCTAAAGTGGCCAACAGAGTGGTCCCATCCTACCTCTAAGGATTATCTGACTTTGCCGTAATAGAATGGTCAAGTACTACATGTTAATTGCTCCCATGGCAAATAAATAAATAAATAAAAGATACTTATGAAAAGATGGAAAATGTAGAACAGCTGACTTAAGAGGTGCATCAGATTAAGGCTAGGAAACAGATGAAGGCAAAGTCAAGAGGATGCAGGAGAAAAGCATGGTTGCTAGACCATGTTTGTTGTATTCTGTTGGTTGCAAAGCACCTCACAAAAAGAGTGAAGTGAGGTGAGTTACTCTTACTTCACTCTGCCTTGCAGTCTTCCAGCCCTCCCTCTTGTAGTTGCAAAAACTGGAGGAGGCTTTTGTTCAGCTTCTTCTTGCTTTCATAAGTGTTAGCAGAGGAGGAAGAGGAGACTGCAAGGCAATGCTTTTAATTCTTGTAAAGTGTAGAAGTGTAGCTCCTGTGAAGAAGCCGCTTTTGGATTTGTAAATGATAAATGAGGCTTAGAACCAGGAGGACTGCAAGAGACTGCTTGGTGCTTTGCTAAAGCACATGGTATTTACCCTTTTACCTTGAAAATTTAATTATTTCTTTATTTCACAGGTTTTGGAACTGCAGCTCATGCAAGTGAGCAAAATACACAATAAAAACAAAAAGACATACAATTAACAATCTCCCAGAATCCTAAAGCATTCAATTCTAGTTAAAACAGTAGGATTTTAACAGTTTTATGAAATGTCAGGAGAGAAGGGGCTACTGAAAAGGAGCTACAGAAAAAGGAGAAGCTACAGAAAAAGAGAGGCAACAGACAAGATTTATCATTGCTCCATGTTCCCTCATCTTATGTAGACTATAAGCTGTAGCAGGTCTTTTTACAGTATTCTTACAAGATGGGTACATTCAACCTTGGCAAGGCAATACTTGAGTAATCTGATGCTATACCACAGAGTTTTTTGTAGGTCATTGCCAGGCTTTTTCCATTGAGCCCAGCAGCCTATTGATATATTTTCTTTGTGTGTCTTTGAGTCAGTCTGGAACTGTTTCTGCAACTTTTTCAGGCATGGTTTGCCATGGCCTTCTTCTTAAGACTTAGAAAGACTGGCTGGCCCAATGTCACCCAGGTAGCTCTGTGCCTAATGCAGGACTAGAACTCATAGTGTCACAATTGTAAGCCTGGTGCCTTTAGCCACTATACCATACTAATTCTTATTGATAACCAAAAGAGTTCTTTTAGTTGGATGTTACTCTGTTCTTACTCTGTTGATGGTCCCATCAACAAGATAGCCAGTATAACTACCTAATTAACTCCAAAATCTGGTCCACATGGAGTGCATTTTAGCAATCCAAGAGGTTATCCAAGTCTATGTTATTGTCACTTGGTCCATAAGTGAGACAATAACTAGTGAAGATAAAAAGTTTGATATCATTGGTTAAAAAACAAGCTTATGTTGGGCATCATTTAACTGAAACAATTATCTATGTATCTTTTTAATTTAATATTTTTATTTAAAGGAGCTCAATGAGAAACCTCATTTTTCCACTCTTTGTAATTTATCCATTAGGATAAGTGCCATTCATTCTGAAATTAATGAGTCCTTTCTGGCATCAGTGTCAGAAAATCACTAAAAAAAGTAACTGCACACTTTTTTCCATTTCCCTTGAAGAATATGAAACTCTAATATTAAACCAACCAAGGGGACAGAAATATTCTATAGTGTAAGCACAGAACAAAAAGAACAAACAAAATTTAGTAATGAAAAAAATGCTATAAAGTGTTGATGCAAACACTGACACTGGGAGCAGCTATAAATAGAGGAATTTATCAATTCACTGTGAAAAGCAGAGTGCTTGAAAAAAAAGTGCAATATCTGAGAATAGAGAACTAAATACCAAACAAAAATATGGCCATGTGAAAGAAGAGGTATAGCTGCATGGCCTCGAGGGCTCTCCCAAATGTGTGCCTTCAAAAGCCTTGCTCTACAAATTCAGTATTTACACTGAACTGCAAATACAGTGATTGCATTATCTGAATAATTCATCATGTCCAAACAGTTTACTGGGCTCACAGCAATTGATATCATTGGAAAAGTGGATCTGCCTTTCCCTAGCAGCTAATTTTATAAAAGAAATAGGTGGACTTAACAAATGAAAAAACAAAAACAGAGGATTGGAACAATAGAGAAGCAGACATCATAAATCAGGGGTCCCCTCCCCTTGCATTTCCAGTTCCATGGACTGGCAGAGACAGTTTTAGCAGTTTGGATGGTGGTGGGATGGGATGTTTTCACACACACAATCTAAATCCTGTGCATGTGCAAATGAAGCTTTGTGCGCTTGCCCACTTCTTAGGCTGATCGTGGACCTGTAGTGGTCCACAGCCTGGGGTTGGGGACCTCTGTTATAAGTAAGTAAGTAAGTAAGTAAGTAAGTAAGTAAGTAAGTAAGTAAATTAAAAAATAGAATGCCCCACTTACTTGGCCCGTATCTTGGCCCACCCATGTCTTATTTCATCCCACCCAACATTCTTATGTGGAATCAACAGGTTACTCCTGTCAACAACTGAAGCACGCAACTGAAAAAAATGCTACCAAGTTTTGATCTGTACAGTCAGTCTACAAAGATCAGAAGTCCAGCAGTGACACTCTAGGATTTCAAAGGAAAAATACATTTTTGCATACAAAATAGCTGTTTTCCTACAAAGTTATATCTCTTTTTACTTTTGGAAGGAAATGGGTCATTTGGTCTGGTAATAAGTGACCTGTCCTCCTGTCCCCCTAAATACTTACAATGAGAAGGGACTTCCTGTTTACATAGCACCTTGAAAGTTATAGTAATTGTGATACATGTTTTGAAATATTTATATAGCTAGTTATTGAGTTCTAAGATTTGGAATATATTGATCAAAAAATGGATGACAGTGTTCTCAGTAAATAAATAGTATGTGTTCTGAAGAGGAATGATAGCTACAAATTTAAAAAAAAACCAGATTTAAACAAATGATTATACTTGTACTAAAAAGAACAGCTTAGTTGTAAAAAAAATACAACATACTTAAATCCTTGCCTTTATGCATATCATAAGGAAAAGTGGCATAAATGAAATATCTTTCAAATAAATGCAATGATAAAATCCTTAAACTGAGGTTGATTACTTGTGGACTACTTGAGGACTAATTGTGGACACAGCTGTGCAGTTTTGTTCTGGATGAGAATTTCTATCTTAAGTTTAGCCTAAAGCAAACATTTCAGGCAGTGGAACCAGTTAGTTAAAAAAAAGAAAAATCCCAGAATCCTTCATCAAGAGAGAAAGCTTTCGAGATATTTATTTATTTAGTATATGGACTTATGTACAAATACATGGACTTATAGTGGTACAAATGTTAATGTCCAGTTCACACAGCCATTCAAGGACAGGGTGGTCTATGTTGAAAAAATCAGACATTGAAAAAAATCAGATTCTCAAGATAGAAAATTGGCGACAGTAAATTTCTTTTTCCTTTTTCCTTAGCTTTGCATGGAATCCAATTTAAACACCAAAGAGTGGGCTGATGTTTCCCAACCTTCTTTAACGTGTAGATTTCAATTCCCAGAATTTCCTAGCCAGCATGGAAGACTGCCCTTAAATATTGTAATCCCTCAGTTTCCTATAAAATAATTATCAGGCCCAAACAGGGCTTTATCTATGTATTTAACAACTGGAGCAGATTACTTTTCAATATTCCTCTCTTCCCTAGTGTGAGCAGAACCAAAGTCATGTTGAATGACCCATTGAATTAAATAAGGAAGTGTGTCTCAAACTCAGTAGCTCTGCTAAATAAGAAAGTGCGTGTTCCACATTTGGCACAAGAAAAAAGAACAAGATAAGCAGAACAATGAGGAATTTGTAAAAAAGTGCTGCGATTAGAAAGAACCGTGTAACTGCTTGCTAGATAGGAAGCTAGTAAACCTTCAAATAAGTAATGGTGTCATTAAAACAGAAAGAATGTGATCCAAGCCCGTACAAGGGGCGACATTAGGGTATAAAAATGCTGCCCTGAATTTTCTCTGTGTTCCTTCAATCGACCTGAAACCGTCTCTCAGACACATTAATAAAACCGTTCCTTGGTGTATCAACGAATCTTTTTGGTTTTTATCTGCTTCCACCTCACAATTTGGCACCAACGTGGGCTCGATGGAATTCGACTGAGAAAAGGACTGGTAAGTGTCGCCACGCCTTCCATTGTAGAGGGACCTCCTTTCTCCAGTTGATCCTTGAGTAACGCACTCAGCAGAAATCCTTGGAAACAAGAGAGAAAGCCGGCTGACGCTCTGGGAGTCGGTATCACTGAAGTGGGACGCCCACACTCCTTTCGTCTCCAGAAACCAGTGTTATCAGGTGAGTCTTTGCCTTTCGGATAGAAGAGATGACTGTCCTCTTAAAACTCTGGAATCCAGCGATTGCTAAATCCGAGTTGGAGAATCCTGGAGATTGTTGGTTATCATGGAGAATGGGAAAGGGACAAACCAATGTGAGCGTTCCAAGAAGAATGGTATTGAGATAGAAAAGACCCCGAGAAGGCTGTATCCGACTGACTCCCCATTGGGTTCAACTACTACAACAAGGTCGTTGCCCCATCTGAGACGTTACACTCGGAGTCTAGAGAAAAAGAAAATGATCTCCTATGCAATATAAGGTGCCGAAGTTATCCCATAGTAGACCCTGAGTTCCTTACCATGGGATCCCAAAGGATACCAGCACGTACTGGATAACTCAGTTGAAAGAGTTATATAGTGAAACACCAGATGAAGGAACAAATACCCTATGTGGAGGTATGGTATCATGCTCACTTTGACGTCAGTTCCACGAAACAGAAAGTAGACAGTTGGTCAGCAAGGTGGAGAAAGTGAAACTGAGACTGGATGGAGTCCACTGCATCGCTCCAGCAGTCTTGGCACACGCCCCTGCCGCTCAGTTGCCCAGGCTCACCTCCACCTGCCAATATCCAGACTCAGGAAGGAACTGGCTCAATTAAACAAGGACCTAGAGAATGTGCCTCTAGAAGGAAGGGCCAATCCAGTGTCGGCCTCCCAGTCAGAGAAGTCCCCAAATGGCATGAAATGCGCAGGGGAATCCAGTACCTTTTCGTGCTTCCCATAAAATCTACTGAGTTACGGATCTGAAAAAGACCCTTCCAAAACTCCATGAGAATGCTCATGAAGTGGCGGACAGTGAAAGTTCTGGGCCAATGAATACATATACCAAGAAAACTGATGTATATCTCTGGACACCTTTTCACCCCAAAGAGGAACCTCATTAGAGGGCAGCAATGGCTGCCTGGGATAGAGACATGCAGGCCAGCAGAGCAGTGGCTCAACACAAAGTTCCCCATAGCCGATCCAAATTGAACATCAATAATAACGCTCATAGGGCACATGAGAGATATTGAAATGCATGATCATTGAGGAATAAATTGGCCATCCCTCAAGGAAAAAACTTGACCAAAGATTTGAAATAACACAAGGAAAGGATGAGTCCCCGATTTCTGTGCTCAGCTCCATGAAGGGTTAACCAAGTACTCCGGAGGAGCAGAAACACCTGCCTTCGAGACTCTCCTGAAGATGCAATTTGTCACCAAAGCAGCCAATATCCAGAAAAGATGTCCAAGAACAGAGGATGACTGATTTGGGCATGAACAGATTGATGAGAGCAGCCCAGTAAGTTTTGTGAACTGAGACTCAGTTAAAACCAAACAAATCTCAGATATGATGGTAGCTGCTGGTCAAACGCAGCCAAGAATGAGTTAGGAAAAACAGGAGACCCGGATGTCAGATCGAGCCAATGTGAGAGATGAAAGATCTCCAGCAGGAGTGGAACCCCCGGTTACAGGGAGTCAGCAACGAGGCGGTTGATCCAACGGCCGTCCCAGAGTAGGAACTGCTTCAGATGCGAGAAAGAGACATTTGTGCGTGAATGTCCAAAACCCCAGAGGAACAAAACTATCCTATACGATTAGGAGTTCCGCTCCCCAAGAGGACCCATGGGAGCCATTGTAAATGTGTTAGTGGTCCTGACCATCAGAACGGCTGTCCGATCGACACCGCGCAAGCTGACATCTGTATGCATCCAGTAAAGAGCAGCATAGGCAAGCAGACTTAAAGTGGTTGTGAGTGGAAATCCAAGAAGTCAAGATTTGGAAGAAGTGAGATGGAATTGAATGATTGGTTACTGAAACGAAATATTGTTATTCTGGTTTCAGGGGTAACTTGCTAGAAGAGACTTGTGGATGTTTTGAATATAATGTGGATAGAAGGAAAGGAAGTTCGCATGTGTATGCTAACAATGGAAATGAGGAAGAAGATTCATCAGATGTGTGGGCAGGAGGAAGGTTAGTAGGAAAAAAAAGGTGAAATTTGGGACATTACATTCAGCATGGGTTTAGGTCTTGGACCTGAAAGGGTGAAGGGGATCATGAGCTTGGCCTCCTCCCAGAACAAGACAAGAGTGCGGAAAGCATTGGGATTATTGGGTATTGTAGAATCTGGGTAGATCAATTCACAGTGTGCACAGTTTTGCATAGAAAGTTGTTTGAAAGGAGAGCACATAGAATGGGAGGAGGAGATAGTGAAAGGTGGAGAGAGCTGAAGAAGCTTTTCAACTGCTCCGGTTTAGCCTTGCCAAACCTGAAACTACCGTCATTTGTATGTGTGGTGCTCAGGGAACAGCAGTTGGAGTCCTTGCCCAAAAGAGGGGGGCATGCAGCCGGTAGTCTTCCTAAGCAAGGGTTTGAGCCGTTGTGAAAGGATGGCCAGTTTGTGTTCAGCTGTGCAGCAACAGTGATGTTCGTGGGAGAGAAAAAAGTTAACCTTTGGGGGAGCTTTGGTGGTGCATTCGCCTCATCAGTGTTGAGCCAGTTGGCTACCACTTGGATGACCGAAGGGAGGATATTGAAGTATGAAACCATTTTGAGAACTAGTCCTGATGTGGTAATAGGGACAGACAAAATCTAAATCCAGCAGAATTCTGGAGGGAGAAGCAGGCGTGGGAACCAGAAGACCATGATTGTCTATTGCAAGTGATCTCATGACAGAAGTTGAGAGGACTTGGAAGAGACTCCATTGGAAAGGGAAGAAGAGTATTTATAGATGGAATCTAGCAGGGTGGAAAATGGAAAGCGAAAATCTGGGTTTGCAATAGTAACCGGGAAGGTGAGGTAATAAAAAGGGTCACTCCAGCTGCTTGGTCAGCCCAGAAATGTGAATTGCTTGCCCTGACCAGAGCCTTGGAATTGGCTGAGGGGATGAAGTAACAATTTGGACTGATTCCAAGTATGCATGGGGGTGGTGCACATGTTTGGGAAATCTGGAAAGAAAAGATCAAGACGGATGGGAACAAATAGAGCAAGTGCAGTTAGTAGAGCAAGCCTTAGAGGCATTGCAACTCCCCAGCCGAGTATCAATTGCCCATGTGAGCGCACATCAGAAGGGAACACACCGGAGGTTGTGGGAAACCGATGCGCGACAAAATGGCGAAGGAAGCTGCAGGGGAGATAGAGTTGGTAATGTTATCTATACCAATACTGAAAAGGAGGACGAGAGTGAGGAATGGAGCCAGAGAAAAAGGAAAAGTTGGAGTAGAGAAAGAGGGATGTATCAAAAACCCCAGAGGATGGAAGACATCGGAGGGAATCAAGGTGGTGTCACCCATGTCATGAAGGGAATAATTGGAAAAGTTATGAAGAGAGGACATTTGGGAACAGAGCCTTGGTCATGTACGTTAAACCTCACTATTGGAGTCTGAGGATGTGGACGGTAGCCAGAGCATCTTGCTGGAAATGTTTGATTTGTTTAAAGTAAATAAGAAGCGGCACGCAAAAAGAATGGGAGGTGACCCACTAGTTAGTGCCTTTTCAAGAGCACAAATTGATTTCACTGAGTCCAGAAAAAGGGGGGTGGAAAGAATCTTCCCTTAGCCTCGCTCAGGATCAGAACTTGTCCAAGGAAAGACACAGGTTCTCCCTTTGAAATGGTGATGGAGAGCCCTATTTGGCCAAACTAGGCAATCCCATACTAGAGTTCAGCGACTTGTTCTTCGGAAATATTTGCTGGCACTGTCTCGGTCCTTTGCTTCTCTTACAACAGGGACTGTTGGTGCAACGACCACCTTTGGCTGGTAGCCAACACCCACATGAGCTGGAGACTGGTCCTTGATAAAGACTTGGGAGAAGTGAAAAACTGCCAACCTAGCTGGGAAGGTTCATACCAGGTGCTACTGAACGACTGAATCTGGCAGTCCGTACTCAGGAAGGAGGCTAGATGCATTACAGCAGAGTCAAGAAAGCACTGGAACCTGAGAAACCTTGGAAGGCAATCCCAGTGACGGTCAGCCGCTAAAGGTAACCTTGAAGAAATAGCCAGCAAAACCACCATGATATGTCGGCTGAACTCTGAGAGGACTATTGTTGCAACTATATTCTACATTAATACATCAAAGAAGTTCAACAATATGTTTGGACCTCGCAGGTGACTGGAACAGACTTGTGGGATGACAATGTGTTCATAAAGGATCTCAAGAAGGTCTCACATTCCTTGAACATCACCAATGCTGGTTATGGATGCACATTCAGGAAGAACAGTGAACTGGAGTGGCACATGTACAATCGGGTATGTGATATAAACTGTATGGCCTTCCCCAAGGCCGCGGATACATAATAAAAAGAGACTCAGAATCTGCCCTTACCCAGAGACTCTGGACCCCAAATCTCCTGTGGTATAAAACACCATTCGGGTAGCCATGAGATATACATATTCTAAATAACTTCACGGTAACAATGATTCAATGATGTATAATAAAGAATATTAAAATGATCAACACTGAGCTTTCTGAAGTAAGACAGTTGCTCTATAAAATAGGTATGCTTTAGACATTGTAATTAGCTACAAAAGTGGTGTGTGTGTGCTCTGATTCTTCACATTGCTGTGTATACATTCCATGATTTCCAACCCAATATTACAAAGCAGTAAAAAAATGAAGAACGTATTCGCTCTAATCCATTATCACAAAGAGGTGACTCCTCATTGGCCAGACCTGTGGAGCACTATGGTCTTGGCTTCCCAGTTCCACTTGGTTAGATCTACCATAATGGGAATTATATTGATTATTATATGCTGTGTGTTGTGTTATTGTGTTCAGTGTCTCCCGTGGGCAATAACAACGTGGAGATAGGGAAATCCTTGGGTCAAGATTTGAGAAGAACAGGAAAGCAGAACTTCTAATGATGTATCAGAAGAAAATCACTCTGAAAAGAGCAGAGGATCTGCTTTTGAGTTTGAACAAGAACAGAAAAAGAAAAAGGATTGTGAGCAGAAACCGAAGTCATCGTGGATGACCCATTGAATTAAATAAGGAATGGTTCTCAAACTCAGTAGCTCTGTAAATAAGAAAGTGTCACTTTGGCACAAGAGAAAAAAAACAAGATAACTAGGAACAATGGGAATTGTAATAAAGTGCTGCGATGTCAGAAAACCGTGTGTAACTGCTGTCAGATAGGAGGCTAGTATGAACCTTCGAAATATATTGTGTCAATTTGAAAACAGAAAGAATGTAGCCAAGCCCTTGTACAAGTGGACAGTTAGGTATAAAAATGCTGCCTGAATTTTGCTCTGTGTTCCATTCAAGCATGAGCGAACGCGTCTCCTGCAGCACTTGAAAAAAACTATGTCTTTCCTTGGATCAGCGAATCTTTTGGTGGTTTTTTATCTGCTTCCACCTCACACCTAGCAATTGTACTCTGATGCCAATTGTTAAATAGCTGAACAGCACATCTGCAGCAGGAACTCAACTCCATTCCTCCAGCCTCTTTGTCACTTCCAAATTTCAATAGAAGAAAATATTAGTGGTTCAGGGTTAAACTCTGGGGTCCTTGGTGCTCTCTGAGCTTGGTGGTGGTTTTCTTTCAGACATTTCATTACCAAACTAGATAACATCATTAGTATGTCTCCAAGTTGTCAGACATGAACCTGTTTATTGCAATGTTCCAATATCTCAGGGGTTGCCACAAAGAAGAGGGAGCCAACCTATTCTCTCAAGCATCTGAAGGCAGGACAAGAAGGAAACTAATCAAGGAGAAAAGCAACCTAGAACTAAGGAGTAATTTCCTGACAGTCAAAACAATCTGTGGAACAACTTGCATCCAGAAGTTGTGAATGTTTCAACACTGGAAATTTTTAAGAAGAGATTGGGCAACCATTTGTCTGATGTGATATAGGACTTCTTGCCTGAGCAGGGGTGGTTGGACTAGAAGACCTCTAAGGTCCTTCTAACTCTGTTATTCTGTTATTGCCAGAACCTAAGGTGACTATCCTCATTGCTTTGTCCTTGGTGTGGATGCTTAGGTTTTTTTTTTTTAAAGCAACCAAGTTCACTTAGATGCTGCCCTCTGGGTAGATATTTCTTTCATATGTGTCTGTACTGAAAACATGCTAACAGCAAATGGATGCAATGTGCATTGTGATATCACAGTGCAAGTTCCTCCCTTTCACACTTGCTTGGTAATATTTGTATGGTGTTTCTTTACATTTCCATCCCGTACATCTATTTCCATCTGTCCAGCAGCTGAAGCTGCACAACTGGTGGATGAAATCCTCTTTCTCCTTTGCAACTTTATACAGCCCTCTAGAAAGTTGGAGAATACCCTGAAACTGATCTGAGAGGCAAGAGGGAATAAAGATGAGGAAAGCAAAAGTACAGTAGATCCTACTACCTAATTGGGAAAATGCTTGTGTGGTGAAGCACATTGAGCGGATGTGCAAAGGCTGCTAAACTCTATAGCTTGGGATTGATATAATCCTTGATACTATTATTAGAGTTAAATTTCAAAGTAATTTTACTTAACTGAAGCCCTGAATTAGATTATATTTAAACTTTAATATGATTTATTGATGCATTAAGGCTGATCTGCCATGGTCCTTCTTCCATTATTCTAGACAGCAGGCAATTTAATAGTTGAGCAATCTCTTTTCACAATGGTTTTTGTGACAATACCATGATGTTAAATCAAAGCAATTAAAGGAAACGTGTAAACATTTCCTCCTGATTATGGGCATTAACACGCTTTATAATCTCATTAAACTAATTGTATTACTTTAGAACAGGCCTTTTAGGCACTAAATGTGAAAGCACAGCTAAATTAAACTAATTAGATATTTGATCTAATAAGAGTAAATTAAAACATTGAGTATGAGTATGTTGTCTTTCTACACACTTCGTGTTTATATAAATGGTGAGACATTCCAGAAGTCACACAGTTTGGTATTCTGTAGAGGAGAAAGCACTAAAAATTTATTGTGCTGTTTCTGCTGTTTGGTTTTATTTCCAGATCTATAAATGGAACAGAGCATAGGAAGATATACTGTAAATGGCATTCATGCAATACCAGATGGCAGGTGTGTTTCTTCATTTCAGGTTTCAGCAGAGGAATTCTGCCCAAGATTATATGTGGTCCAAGGGGGTCAGATGGTATACCTGGTCCCTTATTCTCTCATATACAGGATTTAAAATGATTTTGGGAATTGAACTTCATGTAAGCAACAATCTGCCTGCATATGTTCTGCTCACACGTTACTTGAGATATTTCCAAAGGGGACCAAAGTTCTGGATTCCCACAGCAGGCATACAATGTCTACCTCATCCAGAGCAGCCTCATCCAGATGTATAGAAATGGAGCTGCAATATGCATCCATGCATACAAAAGCATCTCAAGGTAAACAGTATTTGTCACAGTCAGGACCATTGAAAAGGCTACTTTTTTATCAGGAAGAGTTATCATTATGTGTCAGGAGCACCTATTCAAACAGCACTGCTGAAAATCTTTGCATGCAGCCACAGCCATGCAATGGCACTTAGAATCTTGGACATTGGATTGCCAAGGATAATAAACTGTTTTAGCAAGGTCTACATGTGACAAGCCTTGCCAATGATGGTGGCAAACAGCCATTACTATTATTATTATTATTATTATTATTATTATTATTATTATTATTATTATTATTATTATTATTATTATTANTTATTATTATTATTATTATTATTATTACAATAACTTTACCATTGGGGGCACCCATGACCTGGGTGACTGAGAATCTCAACAGACTTTTAGCTATACAATTTGGGATGAACATCAGAGGTGGTATTCAAGCCGTTCTGACCAGTTCTGGAGAACCGGTAGCGGAAATTTTGCGTAGTTTGGAGAACTGGTAAACACCACCTCTAGTTAGCCCTGCCCCCATCTATTCTCTGCCTCCCAAGTCCCAGCTGGTCAGAATTCCACTGATCAGCTGGGTCTTCTTTTGTTGCCTTGTACAGGAGAATGGAACTGGAAAGCAGGTTAGTAGGGTGGGTAGGGAATGGGGATTTGACAGTAATTTTCCCCTGCCACGCCCACCAAGCCATGCCCACAGAACCAGTAGTAAAAAAAATGAACACCCTTTGGTATGGGAGTAGGAATGGATTTCTGGGAGGGTGGATTGCAGACTACAGGAACCAGGAGAACTACTCAAGTGACCCTGAGGACACAGATAAACCTTCAAGTGCTTCAATGACTCTCTAAAAGGATGTAGATGACCAGCTGTCTGCAAGAAATATACTGTAAATTCTTCCATTCCCTCCTATCCTGTCAGAGCTGAGAAAACTTCTTGGATGAGAAGTGAAACATCTTCAAAAGAAAGAACAAGAAAATCCAGTTACCTCCTGAAGAAGCACCTTTGGGACAATTCTACTACTGCATTGCTCCACATGATTTCTTGAGATTAAAACAATTACCACTAAGTAAACCCAACCCTTGGCCATACTAATAGAAATGTACCTCTCCAAAGATCTTTGCTGAGTATTCCACCAGACTAGTTCCCAAGTATAGGAATTAAGCAATCAAATATGAGAAAATGGGATTAATTTACTTTTTAAATGGTTACATTTTCTTACTTAATAATACATAAGCTAAAAAGAAAACAAGCACAAAGAGCTGTTGTACAGAGAAAGAATTTTCCCCACATTGAAAATTTCATCCCTAATTATCAGAGAACTCAAAAGATAAAGGCACAAACCACTAAAAACAAATGCTTTAAAAAAGTAACTTTTTGTCATTACACCCCCTCTTAACACAATAAAAACACAATAGAATTCTTTAGAATACTATTTTTGAAGCAATTTCTTTTGTTAAGAAGAGTTAATAATAATATATTTTAAAAGTACCCCAACAATAAATGGAATTACATAAAAAGACTGCATAATTAGTAGTTACCTTCTTAACAATACTTTGAAAAAATAGATGTTGGGCCTGCTAAAATGAGCATAGCTTGCGTATCAAGAGGAAAAGAAACAACCAAGCACTGAAAAACAAGACGCTTAAGTTACCCCAAGGAGCAGAATCTCTGTAAGACTTAAAGGCCAGCTTCTTGAAACAGATCACAGGAGCACACAATACATAAAATGTTGGATTTGCTCCCCAGCCTTCCACACTACAAATTATACTGAATACACAATTACTTTTAAAGTGTCCATTAGTATACGCTATGTGTTCTCAAAGTACTGTGGGGAAAACTGAACAGAGGGGTCAAAGCTGCCAGTTCAACAATTATTTGCACAAGAGAAAAGGTGCAGTCTTCATTTCAATGTCCCTTCTCTCCTGGGCCAAACACAGCTTTTAGAGAAAGATGGATGGCAAGGGAGATGAATTAAATCCACAACAGCTTGCATAATGGGATGGTTCTGATCAGCTCCTATAATATGTTTGATATGCAATAGTGGCGAATATCCATAGCTCAGGTGTAGGATGAGGGTGAAGGTTTGTTCTTTGAGTTTGTGGGTGGGTTAGTTTCTGAACATTTCATTATCAGGCTAAGTAACATCTTAGTGGGCCTAAATTCCACTGAAGATGTTACCTAGTCTGGTAATGAAATGTTCAGAAACCAACCCACCCACAAGCTCAAAGAACAAACCTTCACCCTCATGTTTTATATTTTAAGATAGAAATATGTCCTTTGGTGGTTAGACAACCGAGCAATCATCTTTTTTATGAGATCCTTGATACTACTTTCATCCATCTTCAGTCCATGAGTGGGGTAGGCTTAAGTCATCCTTAAAGGCTATAGCATTAAAATAGTCTTTCTCCTTTCACTTGATAGCATCCAATGATAGTCACAAATATTATTTATAAAATCTACCATACTTCATCATTCATGATATCAAAGGCAGGTGAACAATAAGCAACTGGATTCCACAAGTGCTTCACTGGATATTTTAGGCTGAGGTGGGGACACCCTCCCTCCCCTCTCCCTCCTTCTTTTTTCCTTCCTTGCCTCCTTTCTTTCCTCTCTCCTTGTCATTCTGTCAATCTGTTTTTTTTTCCAGTCCTCTTGGAGCTGTAGCCCAGTCACCTTCCCTAAAAATGTCCAGGATTATTAAATCTAATGATAGCTTCTTGAGGTGGGGATTTACTACCACTTCCTTTAAACCTGGAGATGAAAGCAAGAGTGCAGATTGGAAAATGCAAATAACTAAGCTTGGGAGCCCTGAATTTCTCTTCAGTGGCAAACCTGTTTCTAGGCTTGCATTCACATCTTTCGCTGATCCATACTGCAAGGCAAATATTTTTCAAACTGTTTAGAAATAGCAAATGCTATTTATTGATGTTATTTATTGTTTCAGTGTTTGTGACATACACATCTTCCCCTCTTTCCAGACAGTGATTTGTTTATTTATTTTGCTTTGCTTTTTTTGTTCAGTTTTGACACCTAAAATGTCCATCTGGTTCAACAGAATGTTGTCTGAATAATAGAGTAAGTACAATTGTGCTCACATCCTTCAGAAGTCTTCAATTTAGAGCTTTGCTACATATAATCTCCAGTGTAGAATAGGAAATTCCCTCCCCACTTTTTTGAAATAAAGATAACACTCCTTAACAGCTAAAAGTATCAGGGGACTCAATTAAAGACAGTTAAAGGACTCAGTTAAAGACAAGCTGAGATTCCCAGATCTTTGAAAGCTTTGGCAGGTTTGTTGCTGCTGACAATATTTAATAGGTATCTGATGTCTGTTTTTCAATCAGCACCAATGTTTTCTACCAAGCAACAAGCATAGGTCTGGTAACTGTGTCAAATTTAGGGAATTAATGCTTCGTCACAAACCTACAATTCCAATGAATATTGAGACTAATAATAGCATCTAGGATGGTGTTCCTCAATCTTGGCCACTTGAAGAGGTGTGGACTTCAACTCCCAGAATTCCCTATGCTGCCTGGGGTACTCTGGGAGTTGAAGTCTATATCTCTTCAAGTGGCCAAGACTGAGAAATATTGATCTGATATGACAGAGATTTCAAATATAGCATATTCCTTTACATTCAAACTCTAGAATCTATAGAATTCCAAATATTTCTGACTTGCAGCTCTCAACATAGTTGTTATTGTGGGTTTCTTGAAACTTAATGTATTTGGTTAAATAAGTAAAATGAAATTTAAGGGGAAAAATTCATCTACACTTTTTAAACCTTTCTAATTAATCTTCCTTTTGAATATTTGAATCCAGTCACAGGATATCTATCTTGGGATGCATCTTATTGGCTAGGAAATGCATTCAAGGAGAAGCAGCATGGCATTGGTTCCCATATTCCATTGCATCTGTGTGAGTGGTTCATACCTTAAAATAATTAGAAACAAGGGGAGGGGGATGGAGAGGTTATTGGCCTCCTTGCAAGCATAAATAAAATAAAGATTGGATAGAAGACAAAATGAGTAAGAAAATTGAGCCTTATTTTCAATATAGAGTATTGTAAGAGATTTTGACACAGACAAATGAGAAAGGACTAAAACTAACCAGCCAACTAGAAGTTTCTTGCATTCAAAATATAAACAAGGTCCTATGAAAAGACTTATTGAATAGCAATTTAAAATCTTGAATGTGCGGGATTTTCCATGTTTATCAGTGAGCAAAAGATATACCAAGCAATTTTCAGGATTTTTTACATTGTAAGTATCCAGCTCTAACACTATTTCATAGGTATCTAAGCATGTCTGTAATATTTAGGACCAAAGTAGCATTTATTCTTTCAATTCTTATAAATGTGGTGCCATAACATGGAACATGAAAGGGTTGGATGGAGGCTTTTCAATATTTGTTCATTTCTGCAGTCTTTTCAACTTCCACTTTATATTGCCAAAAATATTCCACAATAATAAATCAATTAGGCAATTTTCAATTACCAGCAGCACTTAGTAGTAACTTAGCCTCTATGGATAGCACCTGGCTAAATTGTAAAGTTAAGCAAAGTGATTGGATAGGCTGCAGGCGACACCAGGAGATTAAAAAAAATATCTTAGAAGAAGATAATGGAAAACTATTTCTATACTATTTTCAGGAAAACTGAATGGCTTTGTCTCTGCAGTCTTTACATAGGGTTAGGGTCTTTACCACAAGGTTTAAACTTGAAGCCTTCAATGTAGTATGGGAAACTCAAATACTTTGGCCAACAAACAAAAAGAGAGGACTCATTGGACAAGATCTTGATGTTTGGAAAGATTGAAGGCAAAAAGAGAAGGGGACAGTAGAGGTTGAGATAGTTAGATAGTGTCACTGAAGCAATGATCATGAGACTCAGACAGTGGAGGCCAGAGGGTGTGCTATGATCCATGGTATCGCAAAAAGTTGACATGACTTAAGCCCATGTCACACTGCACCAATGGATGGAAAGAGGATGTAAAACGGAGAAAAACACTTGCTATCCGTTGGTTAACGCGATGC
>BHFT01061620.1:0-10191 GCA_004320025.1 Laticauda laticaudata
GAGGTGGATCTCTTCTCCACTCCTCAAAACGCCCAAGTCACCAGATTCTTCACCAGGTTTCCTTGCCAGGGAGCGGTGGGAACCAATGCTCTTTGGTGCAGATGGCCCAAGGGTCTCCTCTACGCCTTTCCCCCACTTCCCATCATTCCGGCAGTAATTCGGAAGATGTTGGAGGAATGTGCGGAGCTCTTCCTCCTGACACCCTATTGGCCAAGGAGGCCCTGGTTTGCGGACCTGGTCAACCTATTGGTGGCTTCTCCTTGGATGATCCCAGCCCATTTAATCTCCCTTCACCAGGGGGCCCTGCTCCACCCAGAGCCCCAGAGGTTCAAGCTGACCATGTGGCACTTGAGCGGCAGTGGCTAGAGGAGGCTGAACTTCCAGAAAGGGTCATCCTCACTAACCTAGCATCTCGCAAACCTTCTACAAGGCGCATCTATGATGCCACCTGGAGGGCTTTTTCCTGATGGTGCCTCACGGAGAGTCTTTCTCCTGCTTCAGCCCAGTTGGCAGTTCTTAGCTTCCTTAGCCTGGAGAAAGTTTTGGCCCCCAACACCTTACGCAGGCAGGTTGCGGCCCTCTCCTTGGTCCTTTCATGGGGTTCGCTTCCTTCCTTATCCCATTACCCTTCAGTCAGGAGGTTTTTGAAAGGGGCTTCCAACCCGCATCCTCCAGTGGTTCACAGGATCCTTCCTGGGACCTTCATATGGTCCTTAATGCCTTTACAAAGCCCCCCTTTGAACCTCTTAGAACAGTGTGTCTCCATTTCCTGACTCTGAAGATAGTATTCCTTGTTGCCATCACTTCTGCCAGGAGGGTTTCTGAGCTTGCTGCTCTTTCCATCAGACAGGACCTTTATTCCATTCACGATGATAGGGCTGTTCTTCATCTGGACCCCTCATTTATTCCGAAGGTTAACACCTGGTTTCACAGGTCCCAGGACATTGTTTTGTCTGACTTCTGTCCTTTCCCGCACCATGACTTAGAGCGGCAGTGCCACATGTTAGATGTAAGAAGGGCTCTTAGAATATACATTAAGCGCACTTCCTCCTTCAGGAAGTCGGAAGCCATGCTTGTTTCCTTTTTTCCTTCTCACTTGGGGCACAAGGCCTCTTCTCTTATTAGCAGGTGGGTCAGGTCTTACATTGAGCAGGCCTACAAAGTTGTGGCCCTTCCGCTTCCTCGAGGTCTGATGGCGCACTCTAGCAGAAACGTGGCCACTTCTGCTGCCTGGGCTTCTGCTGTCTGCTGCCTCCAAGCATCCTTGGAGAAGATTTGTCATGCGGCCATGTGGACATCCCCATCTCTTTTCATCAGACACTACCATCTAGATGCCTCTGCCTCAGCGACTGCAGCCTTCGGCAGACAGGTGCTTCAACAAGTGGTTCCACAGTCGGTGTGATGAGCCGGACGAGGACCCGCCTGTGGACATGCAAGCTTTGGTATGTCCCATCCTTGCTCTCAGCATGGAGGAGAATGGGCATTGGTAGAAGTTACCATGAATGCCCTATCTATGCTGCAAGAGAGCCCAGCCTCTCCCTTGATTCGTCTGGAGAGGGTAAGACATATTTCTGTATTTATTTTGGGCTTTCATAGACGCCTGTCAGTCTGTCAAGTATCTTCGTCAAAGCTGGGGTCTCTCCCGGGGGCTGGCTTTTATATCTTTGTACAGACTCAGCTAAATGACATCAACCCATCCTGGGCTCTCTTACAGCATAGATAGAAAGGGAGTTCACGGTAACTTCTACCAATGCCCACTGTCACCAAATTTTCTTAGTCTGAACTTTAGTCTGCTGCTTAACGAGTTTATATTACATTTTCTAATTGCTACCTCTGCACTTTCTGTTCCCTGGATGGGGCTTTCCTTCTGCTTTTCCTATGAATTTCTCATTTTTTAATTTATTGTTGATATTTCTTGTAACCCATTGGACAGGAGAGGGAGACAGCAGCTATTGAATGTATACTTTTAACACAGACTGACCTAACTGTACTGTAGTGTTTGTTATTTGGGGCAGTCACTGAGGACAATATATATAGACAGTACATGATTAGGCTACCTAAATTGCTTTTTATTTCTCATATGTAATGTCTACTCATGTTCAATTACACATTCTCGTATCAATCTTTGGCAATCAACATTTTAATTGGAAGTCACTGTAGGTTATCTCTTGCAGTCCTTTCTCTTTTTCTGTTAGCTACTGATGACAACAGAAAGCATATCTACTCATAAAGTGGCTCTTTCTGCATTCTGAAAAGTATTGAATGGGACAGCTGTTTCAGGCTGTTTACAATATGGTAGAAGTTAAAGTGAATATTTTCATTTCTTTTTAAGTAAAACATCAAAGGTCTGAAAAATTGTAAAAATCATTTTTTTAAAAAATCACCAAATAATAGAGAACAAGCAAGAAGCTGCATTTCCTGCATTCTAGCTTCTTCACTGTCATTTTTAATTCATTGGCAGGCTAAATATATGTGGAATACTCAGAAATTCCTGCAAAAGTATTCACCTGATCTCCCATTAGATTAGATTAAGGTACATTAAATATTTTACTTGTTTTTGACCTATATGTTATATGTACTGTTGAAGGAACAGAAGATTAATTTCGTATGCTAACAAAGAGTTTTTTCACAACCTACCACAACATTTTTCCACATATTTTTGAACTCTTTTTTTTCTTCCTAGAGTTTTCCCACAAATTCAGGGTATCCTTTTTTCAGGTCAACCAAGGACTGATCCATTTGATTGCAACAGGAATTGGCCAACTGGTTTATTGCCCTAGCCTGATGTTATGGGCTGAGAAAGAAAATGACTGGCCCAAAATCATCTAGCCAGTTTTCATGTCTAAGGTGGGACTAGAACACACAATCTCCTGGTTCTTAACCACTAGACCAAAATGGATTCTTATGAACTTTCTGCCAGTAAGAACAAATAAATTCTACCGGAAGAGAAGAAGCACCGCTTGGGGGAAGGTTTGAAAGTTGTTGTTCCTGTTAATTTGATTGCCATCTTTCAGAGCAACTTTGCCAAATACCTGAAAGAGAAGTAACAGTTCATTCATGGTAACCTTTTGCAATTTTGATAAACCCCACAGTTGGGTTTCTGCAGTATTGAGCCAGATGCTTGTAATACGAAACCTTTTTTTATTTTTGAACTCCAATAACTATTATTATTATTTACTGGCACATTGTTCCTTAGCCATAATTGTCAAATTTACAAAACAGACTGGTAGTAAACTTCAGTATTCCTTATTCTAGATTATTTTACCTGATAAAATAATTATTGGGTAAAATAGTTATAGGTTTGGATAACTTAGAACTCCGTCATTTATGGTCAAACCTAGATATTGCATACAAAATTAAATGTAGCAATGTTTTACCCATAAATGACTTTTTCTGTTTTAATCACAATAATATGTGCACGAACAAGCACTTTAAACTCAATATAAGTTTCAAATTTGACCATAAAAAAATATGATTTCTGTAATAGAGTTGTCAAAGTCTGGAATTGCCTACCTGATTCAGTTGTCTCAGCTACAAATTTTCACAGTTTCAGTCACAAATTGACTTCTGTGGACCTTACTTCATACTAAAGTGGTCTAGTAGAGGGGGGCACTAATGAGCCAATCGTTCCTGTCATTGTATTTTTATTCTCTTATTCTTATTCTCATTTTTGTTTGACAAATTCCAATAAATAAACAAATAAATAAATAAATAAATGACTTTTAGATATGAATCAATTGGATGAAATTCTATTACAGACAAAAATGCCTTTGTATAGATCAGTGTTCCAGTTAAAACTAGTTTTTTTTTCTTCCCGTCTTTCTTAGTTAACTGATGTTTGGGCAGCTTAAACATATTTATCTAATTCTCTAATATCCAGAACATTATTTGCCATCTTGCCATATTTGGTCCTTGCATCATCTCCATCTCTATCGTCTTATCCCCATCTATGTCATTCATTTCCTCTTCTGGTTGTGGGTGGCTGGAGGGTCTTTGCTTGTATTTCAGTTTAGATGAGGCAGCCAGGGAACAGCTAAAGGTGTTATACTCAGACTGTGGTTGCTTCTCTAATATGATGATTCTTGACTCTTGATAAATGTATCTTTTCTTTTATGTACACTAAAAGCATTTGCACCAAGACAAATTCCTTGTGTGTCCAATCACACTTGGCCAATAAAGAATTCTATTCTATTCTATGTTGTTCCTCAAGATGCTGAGTTTGGGCACTATAGGGCTGGTTTTGTTTCTTTCATCCTTCTGCCAATTGGTAGAATTAGCAAGAAGCTAAAAATTAAACTTTAATTGTTTGTTGCTAACCTTGTAAATGAATAACTTGAAAATTAATTATTCAATTGATGAGAGCATGAAGCGCATGGAGTAGTCACCAGACAATTGACGGAGGCTTTTCACTGGATTGAGTATGTTCCTTTGGGTTGGAATTTCAATCTTCACATGGGATTTTGCATATTAACAACATATAGATAGCAGCACAACACAGACCTATTCTGGTGCACAGTATCAGGGTCATTAGGTAGACCAGACCATAAAATCAGCTTCACATAATAACTACTTATATTTAGATTGACTTGTAAAAGAATCATGAAAGTCTGTTTGGGCTGTATCTCCACCTCCTTATAGTTTATAGAGAATTAAGAAGGAATCTGCTTGAACCAATTTTAAATGTTATTTGGACATTCTAAACTTAAATCTTTGGCCAAGTTCCTGCAGATATTTATCAAGGGTTATCTTTCTTACTTTCTATGTTGGTGGATATGCATTGTGTATGCGACAAGATTTTAGAATGGCATGATTTTCTGATGGTAACAAAACAGTTGTGGCATATACTTGGAAGAAATATACCTAAAAATGATTGGTGGAGCATCTTTGTGCTATGACAAACAGGCCCAGAGCAAGACTGAGTGAAAGAAAGCAGTACAGTTGTAAGAAGTAGAAAAGGAAACTGAAAGAAACTTGAGAAAAAGTAATGGAAAATAAAACAGTGGGCAGAAATTTGCAATCCGCCAAGCAGCCTTTGGGAATGAATTTTCAGAGTTTATACATTCTCATGTGCTTTGTTTTCCTCAACCGTGAACTAAAAAGTGCCAAATACTTTAGCACTTTATTAAGGAGCAGCTAGTTTAACCCTTCAAAATGGTTATTATATTTATCCGCAACTTTTCTAATTCTATAATATTTAAAGAAAGATCCTGTTTATATTTAGTTCTGCTGTTTTCAATCCTAATTCCTAATATGTATTTTTTCTGTTGCACTGCTACCATGCTAATAATCACTAATTATTTCATTGGTTTATCTATCACTATATCAATTGCCATGTTATGGCTTCTTTGCAAGCTTTTATGATATAGAATAAGGTGTTGCAATACACAAACCTCATTTCCCATCTGTGAATGAGTTAAATAGCATTGACTGCAGTTCAGTCCAGGGATTAAAAAAAAATCCTTTAACTGCTAAGTTTGGCCAAGAGTCTTTATGAAAGTGTTGGCAGCAAATTAGCACATTTTCTGTATACAGTAGGTACTCTAACACAGTTTGACAAGAGACTGTCAATATGCCGTCCCTTAATAACTGGCTTACATCATGTACTTCCTCATCAGGAAATAATTTGTTTTTAATTACCTGCATTCCAATAACTGCATAGATGAAAAACAACATAGCTATCAGAAGGGCAACATATGGTAGAGCCTAAAATGAAAAGAAGTTTAAAAATAATAACTTGCACCTATTTTTGAAGCTATTATGCATGGACTATACATTTTTTTATTTTTAATTTCTACTCATCAGAAATAAATAAAAAAGGATTGGCAGAGAAATACAGTTAATTAAAATGCTATCCACACATGAAAGTATGTTGTACTAGAGTACACTAATGTGTTGACTTCAGTGTTGCTTGCTGTTTCGAGGTGGTGACTCAACATAAAGGCGAGTCTTATTTTATTTTATTTTAAATGTTATTTTAAAATAGCATATACAGGTAATCCTTGATTTACAACAGTTCATTTAGCGACCATTCATAGTTATAACAGTACTGAACAAAGTGGCTTATGACTGTTTTTTACAGTTACTACCTTTGCAGCATCCCCATGGTCATGTGATCAAAATTCAAGTGCTTGGCAACTGGTTCATAGTTATGACAGTTGCTGTGTCCCGGGGTCATATGATCACTTTTTGCAAACTTCTGACAAGCAAAGTCAATGGGGAAGCCAAATTCACTTAACAACTATATTGCTAACCTAACTGCAGCGATTTACTTAACTGTGACAAGATATGTCATAAAATGGGGTAAAACTCCCTTAACAAATCCTCACTTAACAACATAACTTTTACGCTCAATTGTGGTTGTAAGTCAAGGACTATCTGTACAGGATTAGACTTTATGATTAATAAATGCTTTTGAAACTAGTACACCACAATTTTTAATAATTTCAATTAGGAAATGATGGCATATTTCTGAATCAAGAATGAGCATGGTTGAAGTAATGGTAATGGTTACAAACCAGTTATTATCCTTGTAATCATGGGCACACAGAAAATATACTTCACCAATTTCTTGTAAAAATATTTAATCAGAACTGCAAAGAATTGGGCACAATTTAAGTGCTATGCAGACTATTATATTATTCAGATCAGAGGTGGTATTCAGCAGGTTCTGAGCAATTCTGGAGAACCGGTAGTGGAAATTTTGAGTAGTTCGGAGACCTGGCAAATACCACCTCTGGCTGGAGATTTTACAATATCCTTTCCCCTGGCACACCCATCAAGCCATGCCCACAGAACTGGTAGTAAAAAAAATATGAATCTCACCACTGATTCAGATCTATACTCATTATCTTCTTTGTTGGTATGGGGCCAAATACCTATGGAACTGTCTTCATCCCATCACCTTAGCATCATCCCACCCAACCAGGCAGGAAGGGTGTGTTACAGATCCCATCATTTAAAGAATTCTTATTGGTAGATTCTAGCTGTTGCCCCCACCCTGTGGAATATTATTCTGCAGAGGTGAGACTTGGCCCAACTTTCCTAGCATGCCAAACAGGAGTTAAAACATGGCTCTGCAGCCTTACATGATGAGCCCAGGGGAATATGCAGTCATGGGGTCAGCCAATTCTCCCCTGAAAGCCCTCTCTTCCCCTTTTAACAAATTTTAATAGCTTGTTTCCTCTTAAATATTTAAAATATTTTTAACTTTTATATATACTGTTTTATATTTTAACATTTTAACATTTTATTGTATACCACCACCCTATATACCACCACCCTCAGACAACAAGGGAGCTGGGCAGTACATAAATGTAAAAAATAAATAAAAATAAATAAAATAATGTAAATATATATTCCAATCAATATGTATGCATACTCATGCTGACATACACACAAAAATACACACATATAAATGTATACACACAATAGAGACACAGAGATATTGAACATCCTGATGATACACATCACCATTGTTTATACTGAATTTCACTCTGGATCACCATGCAATACCTAATACATTGCATTTTGACTCGAAAAAAGCAATTATTTTAAATGTTACACATACCTGAAATGACTTAATAAATGTCCACAATAAAGTTCGGATTCCTTCTCCCCTGCTGAGGAGCTTCACTAATCGCATAACTCGGAACAGACGGAAAAATGTGATGGAGATTCTAGCACTGTCTTCACTGTTCTATGGGGTATTATACAGAAATCAAATCATGTTAAAAAGCAGAACACAGAACAATGCAGGAAAAAGAAAAACAATAACAAATGCAAAGATGAAAGAAGTAAAGTTGGAATATGTGTCTCTAGGTCCTTTTCCGTTTTATAAGTATGAGGTGACAGGAAAAAATTACATGCTGGTACACAAAATCCGTACAAATGCTTCACTCATCACATGCATTTCCATGCTTTCCACATTGTTAATAGGGTCAAGTTGAGTTTGCCTTTGGTACTCTTTGATAGGTACATTGACAACAAAATCAATCACTGCATACATTTTTATAGGACAAATACAGAAAAACCAGTGGAGGAAAGAATAATAAAAATAATAAACTTGAAGTAGAGGTACAATCACTGGGGTTAGTTTGCTATCTTACCCCAGATTCATCAGTTGTGACAGTTTCACTTGGCTTTGGCTTTAAAAAATTAAGAACATTATATATTAAAATCAAAGTAAAGATGCTGAAAAATAATTCTACTTCATACTGTGAAGAGGGGGAAAAAAGAATTCAAATTAAAGTTTCATAATTATGATGCTGATTAAGAAAAAAAATCCTTTTGACCTATGCCTTCATTAGTCATTTACGTTACTGACAGAACTGTGCAATATGTTATGTTCCACACTGTAGTAAAATACACTTAGTTATTATTAAATTATCTGACCATAGTTGGCTATTATGATAGGCTTCCCTTTAAATCATCCTTCCCCCAAATGATGTCTTCCATATCTGTTGGAACACAGCCTCTCAATTTCTTATCGCATTTGTGTAATTTGCAGAATCCCAACACATCTGCAAACCATCAGGTAAGGGAAAGATCTATTGATCCACTAGTCTTCAATTTGTGGATAGTTATCCCAACTGAGTTGGGAGCTGATGGTATAGAAGTAACAATATCACAATTTTTAAGGTGAGAAATTGTAAAGAGAGAAACAGAGAAAGTGAAACAGAAAAGAATGGTGCCTCTCTATATAAATTATTGTCCTTTTTACTATAAAACTCAGAGGTATTTGAAACTTGTTTTGTGTTGTTTTGGTTATCATAATGCTTCATAACAGCATACGATTTGACGAAGGGCTATTATTCACTGGCGGAGATTCCATAGAATAGTGAACTTACAAGTAAGGGGTATGGTCTAAGATGAATACTTGGCATTCTGTAAAGTTATCAACACTGTGTTGGTAACTTTAAAGGCACATCTGAATTTAGATGGATAATAATTCATGATTTATAAAAAACTATCCTTCAGTTTCATCATTATTCTGATTTTCTCATAGTACAGAGGTCTAAATTCTTATCAACTTCAGAGAAGTCCCTGTTTTACAGTCTATCGCTCCCTTTCCTGCCTTTGCACCCTCTAGATATGATGGAACTGCAAACCTTCAAATTCAGTCCAGGTAAATTCTGAAGATGGAGAAAGTTAATCTATACTATCCTATAAGAACATTTTTCGAGTGCAATATAAGTTGTTCTGTGTTCACCAGCAAATTAAATGAAGAAAATAAAAACTGAATGGAAAGTTCCAGTGACAATCTGTTAATAACGTTGTTTCTTAAGAAACAATATGGAACTGAGAAATTTTGAAAAGTCTCAGATTTTAATAGTTTGATGATTGTACTTTTAAAGGGAAGAAAAACCACAAATGCAACAACAAGGGAGCAAGAAATACAGCTCCTGTAAGAATGTTTGCATTAATTATTATTGGTCAAGAAATCATTACGAAGCATAGGCAGCATATTGCAGATATGTACGTGCAGATGTACGTGCAGATGAACTGCTGGCAGTAACATTCTGTGATGATAAGGCTAATAGCATTTACTATCCATGGGGGCTTTCCACTCTCTGTGGAATTCAAATTACCACCTGATTGGGAACAACTGAGATAAAAGGTTGCTTTAACATCCTGAATATTTGATTGGTTCCTGGGGACAGCAGAAGAGTATTAGGTTATTTATGTCATTGACTGGAATTTTTTAAAAAGCTTTTCTCACATTCTTAGGATAAAGAGTGCATTGTTACTCTACCATTACTTGAGTGCAAATGTGATTTTCTTGCTCTGAGAGACATAAATACATACAGAGCACAGATCGAGTTAATTGCAATGGTAATAAAGATAAAAGTCAAGAGATAGTGAGAGAAATTCCCAAATCCTTGCTTGATATGGCCAGTCATCTGAAAAAAACCATTATAGCAATTAAGTTACAACTGGGTCTACTCGTATTAGAAAATACCCCCAAATATTTTCTGAAATTTAACAATATAATATTTGATGTATGTTCTTTGCTCAAATAAGGGGCAATATTCTCATACCCAGGAGAATATGCTCATTAATACTAGCTAATGTGCACAAGGAACAGATTCCTCATGTTCCGTCTGGAAAAAGAAGCACGTGAGACCGGGTTCCAACTAACAACTCTTTATTCGGTTAACAGCAACAGTAACAGAACATTGGCTCAAGCCGCGG